>VUYV01000161.1:427390-638111 GCA_008711295.1 Anarhynchus alexandrinus
GCCAACCTCATGCAGTTCAACAAGGCCAAGTGCAAGGTCTTACATCTGGGCCGGGGCAATCCCAAGCACAAGTACAGGCTCGGCGGGGAATGGCTGGAGACCAGCCCTGGGGAGAAGGACTTCGGGGTGTTGGTGGATGAGAAGTTGAACATGAGCCAACTATGTGCACTCACAGCCCAGAAGGCCAACCGCATCCTGGGCTGCATCAAAAGAAGCATGACCAGCAGGGCGAGGGAGGTGATTCTGCCCCTCTACTCCACTCTCATGAGACCCCACCTGGAGTACTGCATCCAGCTCTGGAGTCCCCAACGTAAGAAGGACATGGACCTGCTGGAGTGCATCCAGAGGAGAGCCACGAGGATGATCCGAGGGCTGGAGCACCTCTCCTATGAGGAGAGGCTGAAAGAGTTGGGGCTGTTCAGCCTGGAGAAGAGAAGGCTCCAAGGAGATCTTATTGCGGCCTTCCAGTACCTAAAGGGGGCCTACAGGAGAGCTGGGGAAGGACTTCTTACTAGGGCATGTAGTGACAGGACGAGGGGGAATGGCTTCAAACTGGAAGAGGGCAGGTTTAGATTAAACATTAGGAAGAAGTTTTTCACTTTGAGGGTGGTAAGGCACTGGAACAGGTTGCCCAGAGAGGTTGTTGAGGCCCCATCCCTGGAGGTGTTCAAGGCCAGGCTGGACGTGGCCTTGGGCAGCCTGGTCTAGTGGGAGGTCGTTGGGACTCGATGATCTTCAAGGTCCTTTCCAACCTAAACCATTCTATGATTCTATGATTCTATTAATTCAGGAGGTATCTTCTGTTTTCCAACAAGATGATCCAGAGCTGTAATTCAGAGAGGGTGCAACATGTTTCTTTTGCCACCTAAAACACTGCTGTCGGTGCTGGGAAAAAAAAAAACACAAAACTTCATACCCCTTTCTAAAATCTCCTTCACTTGGATGGCACTCTGCCACCACAGGGAAGCAGGGAGGAGGTTGCAGGAAGATGACATCCTGTAGGCTGCAGTATCCTCCCCTTGATCGATGTATGTGCTCCACTGGGGGTATGACTTCAATTCTTTCCTTGAAACATGAATCAAATGAGGCCACAAGCAAACATATTTCCCTGTCAAACATTTCACTTCCTGGAGACAGTTAAGAACTAATGTGACATACTGTGCATGGTTTATTTTTTCTTTTGGGCCAGCAAATTGCTGTACTGTTTTCCAGGCCCTTAAACTTGGTTTCTGTTTGCTGAAAGAAGCATTGCAGGCACATTGGCGGTGAGTCCAGTAGGATTTCTAACACACCAACTGATCCGAAGCTTTCAGATGAGGAACTGAAAGACCAGTAAACCAAATTCAGGCCAGAGGTGTGTGCGTTCCTCTTTGCTTAAGACCTTGAAAGAGCAGACCATGGAGTTTCTTTCACGTCAGAGTACTTACTGCATCATCTGTCTGCTTTTTAACAAAATTACACCTGATGCAATTGGCTGGCTTCTGCATACAGAAAATAGAGACCCAGAGAGCACACGTGTTCTGCCTTTTTGTTGTTCCCTGGCCAAAAAAAATTCAAAACTGGTGGAAGTGCAGGCCTCAGAATAATATCTTGTTGTCTTAACTGTGTAGGTGAGAAAACCGAGGCACCAAGCAGTATGTCTGGCTCACAATGACTGTGGTAGTAAATAACAGAGCCAGGAGTAGACCACGCTCTACAGAAAATTGATGGATCCTAACTATTCTTTCATTGAGAGTAAATGAAATCCCAATTTTATTGAATGGATTTTATTCCAAGTCTCCCTGTGGTACAGAAGGAGAGAAACAGATGCTGCAGGGCCACCAGTGATTTTCCTGCTTTTTGGGATAGCTCAGAAATCACCACCCACCTGGTAACAGTTTAAAGCAGCTTTTCTTTTACCAGCAGGCTGTAACCATCCATAGACCCAACACAGCGGAGCAGCCTGACCGAATAACCACAACAAAGTTGTTGAGTGACTGCTGGACACTTTGTTGGTGTTACCTGAATGGTGCCATGAACAAAAGCAGGTCCTCAGTCCATAAGAAGGCAGCAGGGCTTGTTGGCAGTTGCAGGCAGTTAGCCCTGGAAAACATCACCCTGGGACGACATCTGACTGCCATTCTGCTCCTGCAGGGTTGAAGAAAAACGTGAGATCTGGACATCACTGTACCTTTGGGGAACATCTCTGATAACCTATTAATAACAGGATAATGCTTTGCATTTCTGCAACACTGTTCATTTTACAAGCCTTGGTTAGTTAAGCATCGTTAGGCTGCAGTGTTTCAGAAACCAGGAAAAGCTGGCAGGTCAGTCCTCTCCTCATTGCCTCACCCGCACTCATACAAGCCTCACTTTGTGAAGAAGAGGCCACAGAAATGCATGATTAGGTAATTCAGGTAGTCTCTAAATGTTGCATGAAGCAGCCTCCTGTCTGAAGAAGGATCATTGTAGAGAATACTGCTAGCATGGCAGCTTTAGAGAAGCACTGAGATGTTCGTATTAATGTGACATTAATTATTCTCTTTTTTAATAGGTGTCACCTACTCTTTTGAGTTCCGTGCTACTAATGTATATCAAAATTAGCAGGACACACAATTTTGCAGTGTAGAGGTACTACAGCACTACAATAGAGGACACAATTTAGAGTTCAGGGGTAAAATAAAAAATGAGTATTCTACTTTTCTGCAACATCCACACATTAACAACAAAGACCAATATAAGATGGTCCAAGAACTGTTTGGTCTGGCTTTAGTTCTTGAGCAGCATCTCCAGCTCAGCAATACTGGTTCCCTGTATGTGTAGAGATATATATATGTAATCATAGGCTCATAGAATTGTCTAGGTTGGAAGGGACCCTCAAGATCATCGAGTCCAACCATTAATCTAACACTGCCAAAACCACCACTAAACCATGTTCCTAAGCACCACATCTATACGTCTTTTAAATACCTCCAGGGATGGTGTATAACTTTCATCTTTAGTTACTTTTTAGTAAAAAAGTTGTATGTAAAAGCATGTAATTCAAAACAAACAGATATAAAGAACAAAACTCCACAGAAGGGAGTGAAAATATTACTTCTCATACCAACGCTGAGGTGGTTCAGTACTGCTGAAGATCTTCAAGAACTCTGCAAACAGCTCCTCTCTCCTTCAGTCAACGGTTTGAATGCATAACTAGGTCAGACACCCTGTAGCAAGGGAAATCTCTTCTTGGTATTGGTAATGCCAATACAAATTTTCCAACACAGGTACACCAACATCCTTCAGACTTCACCTGGGGAGAAGAAGAGGAAGTAATTTGGTCTCTACGGTGGCGCAGCCCTTGGCATATTTGCAAAGACTACCTGCAGTGCCAGTTGTGGTAGCGGTGGTCTTTGTGATGTGGCAAACTGCTTGCCACAAAAAACTATCACACTGCTGGCATTCCCCCCCTCTATCTTCCTGAAGTGCAGAGAAGGAGAAATGTCAGAGGCATTTTGGGATAAGCAGCTGCCTGTTTGGCTACCTTGCTTCTTTGTGTTTGTCTATTTTTTCCCCCTCAGTTCACTTAGTGTTTCTTTCCACTCGCAAGCGTTGTTCTAACACAGATGTTCCCAGGTGTTCAGCTGCCCTCAGCTGGTAGCTGTCTAGTTGGAGGAAAAAATAAACTAGCATACACTTTTCTGAATCAATGTTGTAACTATCATACTGCTAATGTTGACTTCCTTGTTGTTTTTGGTGGTAGTACTAGACTGCTTTAGAATAATCTCTCTATTGCCTGAAAATACATAGTTTTGTCCCTCTCAAAGTGCTTCTTAAAAGGTATCCTAACTTCAGATTTCTCACTTTAGTCCCATATCTTTGACTGTTTCCCTCTCTTCCAGGGACCAGGAACATTATCAGATTTGACTTCATTTATGATGTCACTCTCCACCGAATTCACATTTTGCTAGGTACATTAAACATAGATTCTGTCCCTGTCCTAAAGGACATTGTAATCCAAAGCATCAAGAGTGGCTTTGTATAGATCTCTGCATGAACCACAAACTTCCATTATCGAATTAAACTTCTTCAAAAGGTACAAATCAAAAGCTGAAGGAAACAATGGTACAATCACAAGAACATACATTTTTCACGTTTGTGGATGTTCTAATATAGTCACATAAACTGTTGGAACAAATGGGAGAGAGAAACAGAATGTTTTGTGTGATGTATCCAAATAAATTATTGCTAGAATTATTTTAAAGTCTTTTCCCAGTTCCCAGGGGTCCAAAGATTATTACTGGTTTAAATATTTCCTTGAGCTGATGTAGATATTAGATTCTATATTTTAAAATTCTTAGCCAGCCAGGACAATACCATCACTTGCCCAGAAGATTTCACGCTTCTTCAGGTCTAACACACAAATAACATCTTTGGATGGTTTGTATGAATATAGAAAATTGATAGACACATGTATAAGGTCTTCAGATAAGACCATCCCATAACAGCCTTATCTTTTAATCCTAAACTCCAAACTCCAGGTGAATGCTTTTTCTGGCATTCCCAAATTATGTTTCAGTAATCACTGATGTAAGAGTAGCAATGGGAAGTTCAGAAAGCCTATAAGGTGTAAACTGTGCCAGTAACAGAACACTGCTCCTGACATCTCTGCAATATAATGGGGAAGTACACATAAAACCAAATTAACCTCTTAGTATTTTCATGAGCAGAAAAATATTTAATTAAGGAAGTAAAGATTCCCTTCCAGTTCCTTCTTCTAATAAATACGTTCAGACTTTGATCTTTGACCTTTATTCGTAAAATTAATTCTACATCATATTTCTGCATATAGCTCTCTAAGGAGAATCAAGTTTACATTTCCCTCCCAATCCAAACCATAACAGCGCTTAATTAGGTGATAATTTATGTAGTACTTAGCATGAACTTTTGACACTTGCTGAAGTAGGCAGCATGAGTGTACATATGTTATCACCTGACTACATCAAGCAACAGTGCCTACGCACCGGTCAGGTATCATGGGCTTTATAAGGTATCAAGTAACATTTATAACCCCGTTGTACCTAAATTTCTAATAGGTTGGACCTGTCTCCAGCTTACATTACTATATATGCCTGCGTGTACTTAAAGCATTGATTTTAAGAACTTCAAAACAACTAGCAAATAAAGGAAACAGATGTCAAGACAACCTGCAATGAGGCTGTCTGAAACTTTGTCACTCCACTCACTTTTTGGGAAAGTGTACAGCTGACAAACATTTACTCCCAAACATTTCCATGCAATACGATTAAAAACATGGAATTGAGCTCTTTTCCTACCAAAGTTAAACCTTGAGTAACTATAACCATAGTAATCTGACCTGATAATAAAAGCGTACAAAGCAAGGTACAAGGTTATTTTCCCCTACCCATAGAGTAGTCAGCCGAACTGCCCTGATAGGCTGAACAGGAACTTTTTGATGGAGCTGCTATCTTTGCTAAGCAGTCAGATGACTTTAACCACAGTTAGTTCATTTTGCTTTCAGCAGTCTAAGCCCGACTCTCAAATTGTGCAAGATTTTATAAGAGAATAGACATTGATTCATAAATTGTCTTTGTTGAGCAGCATGGGCTATTACGCCCTTACTTTAAAAACAAAGATTCTAAGTTACCTTGAACATGTCTAGATAGAGATTTGTGCATCCATTGTACTCTGTGCTTATCGATCTTTCCCACTGTTACAGATGATGGAAACGGTACTGTCATGAATGTGTTTTCAATCACTGTATCACCTGGACTACTCTGAACACTGCATTTATTTGGAGTCCTGCAATATGTTTATAACAGAAGTCAGACCTTCTGATCACCAGGGTAGAAATATCTCTAGACCGTCGGAAAAACAGGAAATGTAAGCATGCAAGCTGTCTCAAGAAAATACACTTATTTCTAAAACCCTCCTTCCTATTTATATTCTTTACTTCTCTCTACCTCATAGCAATTAGAGATATCTCACCCAGTGTTGTGGAAATAAAATCAGATCGTACAGAACCTGTTCAGCATGTTATGCGAGCATCTTTCATAAGGAGTTAAAATTAAATGAACAAATGCTGAATAAATGTATTCTACTTTGCTTTATATTTATTTATGAGGTTTCTTACATCAATTTCAATATTCTTATTTACATTTACTAATAGTCCCAATACTGCTTATAAGAAAAGTAGAGACATAGTTATCCTTTGCCCTGTTTATTATGAATTCCAGACATTTTCGTGCAATAGCAAGGAAATAAAATATCTACTCTACTTCCTGTGTTCTGCTGAATTGTACCAGAATGGCCACAGTCTGGTTACCATTTTGGTGATTCACAACAAATTGCTTGTTTCATAGACACATAGGTTAGCCTTTATAAAGCTATTGCCATCATGAAAAAGTCTGAAATACGGTGAGAAAAAAAACGAAATCAAGATATTTAGAGAGTCCAATTAATGTGAAGGCATTTTTTCTAAAATAGCTTTTAAGTGTGGTTGAACCACCAGCACTCCTCTAGTAGAATATTAAATGTATGAAAGGTCTATCAACAAATTGTCAGTCACTCAATTTTATAGTCAAAATTATTTGGTTTAATGTACCTTAAAATTTTTGAATACTCTTCACTGGCCATCTATTTACAGCTAAGCTGCTGCTTCTCCCTGTAGTGTTTTAAAGCATATCATACTCAAACACCTGTATTTTTGGCAGCTTAAACCAAAATTGAGTCTAAATGCAAATTAAGTTGGGTTAGTGCAAATTGGAATGCAGCACGAGTATTTTTCATTAATCATAGAATCATAGAATGGTTAGAGTTGGAAGGGACCTTAAAAACCATCTAGTTCCAACCCCACTGCCATGGGCAGGGACACCTCCCACTAGACCAGGTTGCTCAAAGCCCCATCCAACCCAGCCTTGAACACCTCCAGGGATGGGCCTCCACAGCTTCCCTGGACAGCCCGTTCCAGTGCCTCACCACCCTCAGAGTAAAGAATTCCTTCCTAATATCTAGTTTAAATCTACCCTCTTTTAACTTAAAACTCTTACCCCTTGTCCAATTGCTACACTCCCCAGTAGAGAGTCCCTCTCCACCTTTTCTGTAGGCCCCCTTTAATTACTGGAAGGCTGCTATCAGATCTCACCCAGAACATTCTCTTCTCCAGGCTGAACCACCCCAACTTGCTCAGACTTTCTTCAAAGGACACATACTCCAGCCCTTGGATCATCTTCATGGCCCTCCTCTGGACTCACTCCAACAGGTCCATGTCCTTCTTGTGTTGGGGGCTCCAGAGCTGGATGCAGTACTCCAGGTGGGGTCTCACCAGAGTGGAGTAGAGGGGGAGAACCACCTCCCTCGCCCTGCTGGCCACGCTTCTTTTGATGCAACCCAGGATGCAGTTGGCTTTCTGGGCTGTGATCGCACATTGCTGACTCACGTTGAGTTTCTCATCTACCAACACCCCCAAGTTCTTCTCCTTAGGGCTGCTCTCAATCCCAGCCTGTACAGAGCTGCTGGTTATGAAATAACTGAGCCCATCAGTCATTTTATCAAAGGCAAGAAACACTTAAAGGGTTTGCTGATTTTTGCCACAAGTGAAATGTTTCCTAGTAAGTCATCAGTATTTGAAAAAGGAAACCTATGAAGTACAAAAGTGAAACTTCTGTTTTCATGTATGGGCTTCACTGATTTGCTTTTCACCAACAAAAGGAGCAGAATTAATGGGAGATAATCTTGAATGGGAAGATGTCTTGACCAATGGATACCTAATACTGATTCTGAAATTCCTTCAATTCCATCTCTGCTCCAGACTGTCCCTAGCAGGGTCTTGTTCTCCAACACCTTGCAGCCAGCACAGTCTTTCACAGCTATACAAAATGATGCCATACTGCTTTGACACCAAAATAGACCCTTGTTCCACAAGCCTGAGTAATTTTAAAATAAATATGCAAGGCATTAGATAATTAGTTCCAGCCTGTGTCCTTGGGCAAGTCGTTAACCACTCTCATTGCATCCTCTTCTTGACAACTCACAAATTATTGGGAGGACTAGCAAGTTAGAGCCGTAGCACACCACTGAGTCACTGTCAAGACACCTCCCAGCCCAGTTTGGTTTGCTCCTTTTGGTTACCAGCCAAAAGGCAGAAGGGGAATGTGACTCCTGAAGCAATGCTAGGCAGAGCAGACATTCCCTGCCTAATTTAAAGAGTTATATTTTAATTTTGTACAGTACCTGTGAGTAGGGGAAGACAGAGGCTCAACCTTTTTTACCAGCTATCAGAGTTGTCAGCATCTCTTCCCCATACAGGCAAGACAAGTTGGGCTTATTCCTGGGTCTAGACACAGAGTCTGAACCTTAGACTGGATCCCACCATTAAAAAAAAGAACAGCTACTGTGAAGAGCAGTGAGAAGCAATGGCTAGTTTATATTCTGTCTACAATTTAGCATATGACCACAAAGTATATCATTCCAGGGGACTCAATTCAAAGCAAAATGTTTGAGCTTCTGCACTGCAGGACTTTATACATGGCCAGGGAAAACAGAGAACAACAACTTTCCACAGTGTTTAGCTGCTTTGCTTGTGCTTCCATGATACAGAGGCCAAACATACAGTAATTTTAACTGAATCAAGTCCAAGACTTGTCTAAGTGTATCCACTGAAAATGAAACCGACCTTGGGGAGAAAGAAGAAATGGCAGGGCAGTGAAAACATCTTATGCCTTAAGGAAAAGGATAGGGAAAGTAACAGCAACTCATGCCTGCTCTCACAATAATAACTAGGGATATTATTTACCAGACAGAAAAGACCTTTCTCCTTCCACAGTACCTCGTTGGTGCCAGCAAAGGCAGACAAGGTAACTGAATAAGTATTCTGAGAGAAAACAGGAGCGAGTATTCAGGAGGATGCTGGTAGGACAGGAAGCAAGAGCGAGAGATTCTCTTGCTCCTCCTGTAATGGAAAGGATGATTTAGCATAGGCAGCTAAGGGAGAAAAACAGTGTATATAAGCAGAGAGCAAACTGCAGAACTTCTGGCAATAGGAGGAATATTGAATCGATAATGATACTAATGGCTTTATATTAGCTTCTAAAATTATCTTTGTTATCCTACAAATATCACCTGTATAAAAATCATTAAATGATGTTAAGGGTCTGTGGTCAAAATTCCTCTCGAGCCTGCTTGCCCCTTCCCAAACTTAAAAAAATAGCTACAAGGCAACATGTAGAGCACACTTATTTTCCAACATTTGTCTAACAAGTGGACAGACTATATTACTCACCAAAAGCATCACCTCCCATGAGTTATGCCTTCTTCCATTTAACTTTTTTTTTTGCTTTATTTATTTTTAGTGAGGAAGGCTTAAAGATGCGAGTCATTTCCTTCTTTTCCTCTCCTTTGCCAACCTCTCTTGCTCTTTGCAACCTTCTCTTGCAGGAGATTCACATTGCTTTCAGTTCACCTCTTCTGTCTCCTCTAGGTTGCTCATATTTGAAAGGGGGAAGAGAGAGAAAAAGCTTCCTTTGTTACCTCTTTTCCTAGATCTGCTGACTTGGCTGGTAAGGGGGGCAGGAGCATGTGCCATGAGCTACTGCACTGTTCACGCATCCCTATGCCCATGAAGATGGAAGCATCCAGTCCCACCACGGTGTGCTGCAGCTGTCGATCTCAGCCATTCATAATGGTTCTGATCTGCTGCAGAATTCTAAATACCCGAACAAATGCAAACACGCTTCATTTACATAGGTTTTGCTTTAGTGATTAAATTTTCCCTATGCGTTTTCTCCTAATTATATTATTTTAAAGCACAGCAAATAGTAATTCTACATGACATTTTTATCACCTGCTTAACATTTCAAATGAAACGTTTTATTGCATTTGATGTTATTTAAACACTTACCATGTACTCTTCAGTCCTACAATTTTCAATGTGTTCTGGCTATATTAAACAAATATTTAAGAAACAGTTGGGGTATGTGCTGTTTTTTTCCATTTTTAAGTGTTTAATCTGCAATAAACATGCAGTATGTCGCAAATACATTTCATATATATGGCTCTTTATGCGTTAAGTGTTAAGAATATATTTTTGCATTGCTGTAGTTGAGTTTGTCACATTTTCCATTACAAACTTAATTTCAGGGTTTATAACTTCTCCATAAAATGTGCCCTTTAGGAGGAAACTTGACATTTAATTCCCCAGCTGAAAAGAGGAGGTGGTGTTTTTTTTCCTTTTAAAAAACAGATTAATAAAACAATTGTTTAGCAAACATTCCTAGCATTCAGAAACAAAGTGACAAAAAGGTCTCTGCAGCTTGGATTCCTCCTCTTAGACTGATAAAAAGGCTTAATGAAAAAAAAAATCCAGCTCTGAACAAGAATATATACTCGGCATTTTTTAATTCTAACCAAAAATAAAAACTTTCAGATATCAGCTACTACTGATTAGAGTTTGAAGAATTTTTGAGTCTACCACAAAGCAGATGAAATAATCCCTGATCCAGATCTCAAGATGGTATAATATAGTATGTGTTCATTTTCTGTCTAAATCACTACTAATTTCAGCAGTCAAACATACCAGCCCAAACCAATAAAAGTTTTTTGACCTTCCAGAATTAGAGCTAACAGAATAATGGCAGTTCATCACTGACTGTATGATTTAAATTCTGCTTCATATACTTTTTCATACTCTACAACTCATGACAAAACAATATTCACCACTTTTTCCTTACCTCTAAAAATATTATACTAAAAGCATACTGCTCACCACTATTTCTCTTCCTAAACAGGATGGGAAACTATAGCATAAGACAAGTCATACAGGAGAAAAGCATAGATGAAATGAAAAGCTTGGCTTGTTTCTTGAAAATTTGTAAGTAAATAAACAAATATTTATGAATAACAAATATATTTTCCATAAAACAGGAATCATTTGTGAATGAGACAAATATCAGAAGTCTAAGCTCATTGCAGCTTTTAGTTTCAGCCCTATGCATGATTACTGCTATTTTAATAAAAATGAAACAGCCTTATTTTCAAATTCTCACATACTGACTGCCAGCAGTTTTCCTCAACTACAGTACTTTCCAGATTAATTTATCTCTACATTGCCAAATTTTATGACCTTTATTGCAAGTCACCCAACAAGTGTTTTCTCAAAGTTCTTTTTTTCCTGAGCAAAGTAAGACTCTTAGCTTTCATTCTTTCCAAACATAATATTATGGCTCACAACTTGGTTAAAATAAAAAAAAAAGTGACTCAAAAATGCCCTGATTTTGAGCCTTTAAGAGACAAAACAAGTCCTATATTTATTATATCAAAAAATTCCCCAAACTCATGACATTCCAGACTTGACTGATGATTTGTGAATGCTTTCAGGTTAGCAATACTGCATTATGTGTTCCTCGGATTCCTGTCTGACCACTACATCCACCAGCTACTTGGTCTTTGATCTTTTTTCCACAAATTTCACCCAACATTTTCAGGTTTATAACTCAAATTAAATAGCTTTAATTTGACTCGGGACTTCGTTGCACCTATTTTCTAGTTAAACTTTAAAATGGCTCCCAAGGTGTATGGTTGCTCCACCTCACATGGATTAGTAGGCAGGAACTGTGGATTTTGTCTGTGTCATGCTTCGTCCTCTGGCACTAGCTACCGCTCTAAATAGAAAGAGACCATGTTCTCATAGCAGACATCCTTCTAATGGCTTTGTGTCATTCTTTCTATCTCTGGTAGGCTGTTATCCAGATACAGAAAGAAAGTTTAAAAAAAAAAATTCATTAAGACTATCTTTTCTTCCATACCCAATAACTTTTACATCCAAGCAGAATTACACTATGCCATTGATCCTGTTTTCATTTTCACGTTACAGAAAGAGTATATATGTGAGCAGCGCTAGATCTGCGTTTTGCTCATGTGGATGAGTCCAATTTTCTGGTTTGTCTGGATCATGACATGGCTCTGTGACATAGCTCTCAACTCACACAGTTCGTTTTCATTCATTTTTGCTTTCTGATGAGTCTCCTTTTAGCCTCTAATGCCAGACTATTATTGACTAATTTATTAACAAAAGTACAGGATTTAAAACATGCACTAAGAAAATGAGAAACCTTCTAGGAAGCCAAGACCTGTCCGTAATTTAATTTTACACTGTTGCGGATAATCCTCATATGGGAGACCTGACATACATGAAGGGGAACATCAGAATAGCTCCAGCCTACAAATTACAGATCAGAAGCCCCTAATTTCCACATTTTCCATGATATATTTTATCATAGGGCATGTTTTCATTTGTAGCCAACCATAACACGTGTATATCACTCTTCATTTAAAGCATAATTTCTGAGAGCTGCCAAAGTTGCAGTTCAAACTAGCCATGCGGTCAATAAACACTGTTTTATTTTAGTATTCTGAAAATTCTTTAGGGAAGCAATTGTGTAGAAATAAAAGCAACATCATATACTGGAAATGCCTGAAGGAACATACCTGAGCCATGGGCAGAGACACCAAAACAAATGCCACAACACTAACTGTAGACAATCTCTATCCTTAATAAATTCAGACCAACATCAGAATTAATGTTTCTTACTTTGGATACCAAATTTAGACATTCAAGCAGCTCTGTATTAGACTTTCCTTCACAGAGAATTATTTGGACTGCTTCAACTTACATGACCAAGTTCCCTGTGTTGTGAATGGTAAATAGGCACCTCTAGGAGACGAGCTCGAATCACCATCAAGCTGCAACTTCTTGGGCTATAATTTAAATGTACTGCTATTAAAAGAAATATAGGAAAAGTAAGAAATAACAGCAACAATTTTTTCCAGATGTCCTAAACACTTGAAAGATACTTATGTCTGAGCAGTGGAAGAAGTCTACCACTTGACTTTACCCATCTAAGCCATAACAATCCTGATCACGTGCGTGAGTCTCTGCAGAGACATCTACAAAAAAAAGTGAGACATTTTAGGTACTTTTGGGAGATATTTAGTATTTGAGAGGAGCAGGTCCAAACTGCTTTCTCTAGTTACATCTCTGCTGATAAAAACATTGACAACAGAGCACAGGTCAGTCCTAGCACACTGAATATATCATTCTGATAGACCGTCCCAGGCATGGCATCAGCATCTCCCAAACAGTGCTCAGGAACAGTTCAGGGGATAGCACTGACCAGAGTTTTTTCCCAGTGAGGCAATCTCCTTTTCAAGGGAGGAAGGAGAACATTTAGCCTAAACCATTTTTTAAACTCCTTCTCTTCCCACGCACACACAAGCTTTGAAACCAGCGGTGTGACATCAGGCTTTTTGGCTTCAAAATACCACATCTCAAATCAACACCTAGTGGAAAAACAGAAAAGAAATAACTTAATTAAAAAGAAAACAAAAATCAACAACAATGGAACCACATTGGTTTCCACCAAGTAAAGAAAGGGATTTGCAACATGATCTTATACAACCATGATGAGAAAACTTACTATTATTAAATAGCTTACTATATTATACACTTACAAGAGGCATGAATTATTTAAAACACAGCATGACCGCACTTTTATGTCTTCGAGTGATTCATTTAACACAATCCAAACAGCTAAGTGTTAAGGTTGATCTATCACTAATTCTTTACACACCACGGATTCAGCTTTGAATATGAGAAGACAATTTAGTCCCATTCCCTACACAAAAACAATTATTTGGCTTTTAAAATTGATGATATAAGGAAATATTTCTTCTTCTCCTTGTCTCTTTTTTCCCAGCACTCTCTTCTATTGCATCTATGGTGAATATAATTAAGGGAAGTCTAAATTAATTGAGAGGAAAGGTAGAACTTCTTGAAATAAAAGTATTTTTAAATTCACTGGGAAAAGAGTGAATCCAGGTTTTGTTCCTATGAAAAGCATTAAAAGGACTTGTGGACATACAGTAGGATGTGAACTGTAATAAATCATGCTCTTAACTGTGCTATTTGTCTTCTTTAATTTTCCATTAGTGAACAAATGATTCATTTTTCCCTTCAGAGAGCTACAAACTACAGAATTTACAACTATTTAAAAAAATAACATTAGAAAAAGAGAAGTACCAGAGTTGCTCCACCTTCTCAAAATAACTTCTTTTTATTCAAATCTCATAATTATTTTCAGGGGAAAAAAAAACCTGAAGTACTTTTGGGTGCCTCTGTAGTTTTTAATCATGTAAATTCCCAGTGACTCAAGTGGAATTTTGCCTGTATGAGGACTGGAGGGAAACAGAGGGAGGACCTCTCTATTCGACTTCAGAAATGTTGGTCTTGCACATTCTTCTCCAAAAATGTAATGTGCAATACATTTATTTATATTAGTAACCAAGAAACAATATTTATTTTGGAAGACACCGGGTTTCATTACTGTGGGCAGAAATGCGGTATTCACCCACAGCCCTGGGCTGGGCGCAGAGGGAAGGTAGTTTCAGGGCGTTGGGAACCAGCGCTTCCCCATGGAGCTAACTGCAGTGCCACAGTGTGGAGCGGACACAGCAACCCCTCTGCATAGCCATTCTCATCCTGTCAGGCAAATATTGCCCCACGACATGAGGTTAAACATCTGGGTGCTGCTTCAGGTTGTAGTTCCACAGGGAAAAAATGGTATTGAAGAGACCTGGTTTGGGGGGGAACCCTCATTTTTTCCCCTCCTTCTGTACCTTGTAGCCTTGTAGCCTCTTGACCTACAAATTTCTAGACAGTAAAAGTTATGTTTTTCTAAAGTTGGATTTTGATACAAAACATATTAGTACAATACTGCCAATCCCAAGCATTCAAAAATCATGAGTCAGATCCCAAAAGTTATGAGACTGGCTAGCACTTCAGATTTAAGAAGAAAGTGCCTTTTGTTATGTTATTCTTGGTCTACAGTGTGGTCACATTTTTAAGCTACTGTCTGCAACCATGAAAGCAGACACTCAACCAATAATTAATGCATTGTTTTATTTTTTTGAATGCAACAACATTTTTATGTAATAGCTGATTTTAGAAGCTCGGGCATTAAGAATGCTAGATGTCACAAGACTAACCATAAAAATCACCCGATTTGGCAATGTTCTCAATTGCTAGTTGTGCAGTTATAGTCTGAACATCTTGGCACCCGTGAATTTACACTGATTTCAGAATGCATGCTGAGATTACATGAATTACAAAGATATCATACTATGCTTCTGTTTCTTGGTGATATGAAAAGAGTTAATAGCACTCTGTATCCCAGAAATGACAGCCAATCACACCTTTTACTCTTTGAAATGATCCAAAACCACATATCAAGTCAATATTCTTGCATATTTCTGAGTGGTTTCAACTGCAAGCCTTATGCCAAGAATACCCTTGTGATTTGGATTCTAGATTGAGTGAAAAATGCTTCATTCAGATCCAAACAAAATCTCAGAAAAACGT
This sequence comes from Anarhynchus alexandrinus, assembly GCA_008711295.1. NCBI lineage: Eukaryota > Metazoa > Chordata > Aves > Charadriiformes > Charadriidae > Anarhynchus > Anarhynchus alexandrinus. The sequence continues at coordinate 442,785 of VUYV01000161.1, forward strand.
TCCCCTCAGACTTGTAATCTTGTGATTTGTGAAGAATGCTGGGTTTTGGGTCATAAACCCAAAAAAGACAATTTTATAGATTTCTGTCCTACGATCAAAATCCTAAACTGAAATCCTTGACTAGATTTAGCCACAAATCTGCAATATATAATTTTTATATTACATACATAAATTACTGCTCATCCGCTGAAGCAATCACCACAGAGAAATTTTTCATGATTCAGATCCATCTTGAGAGTCAGGATAACTGGATTTGCTCCCTTCCTATGTCTGAGAAGGCTCACGTTTCTAGTCCCAGGACATTCCCGTAAGGGAGTGGGAGACTGCCCAGATGTGAGCAAACTTATTTTCAAAGCTGGGTAAGTGTTTGAGAATCCCAGCTGCACAGTGATTTTTCTGTCCCTGTTGATAGGAGCAACATGGACTGTAGGACTTCATCATCATAAATGACGTGATTCAAACCAGTTTTACTGTCCTGTGTGCACCCAAGCTCCGCTAGAGCTCACATTGGGTTGGTTGCAAAACTGGACTCCATTATACACTGCCATTAAAAAAATACTGAGGGGGTTTGCTGCAAAAGTGGGAAGTATCCACCTGACATCTGTAACACTTACCATGGGACATCTACGGCCTAACTCACAGATCTATGAGAAATACCCAGAAAGCCAGAAAAGCAGATCTGGTGATGGCTGGATCTCATATGCATTCAGTGCAGGCTGCAATGTCATGCTACTACCACCTGGGGAAAAAAGTAGTGTCATTTCTACTGTTTAATAATCTAGATAATGCAAATTTACTTTACCATCTTTCTATCAGCTTATCAACACCTAAGTTGACAGTTAATCAGGCATTAAGCAAGAGAGGCCGTGGTTAGGACTCTGTAATTGTTCTTTGGTTTTTTGTTTCTATTCTTTCTTTTTCTTTTCCAGAAGCTATTTACTGAACTGCTCTTTGGCCTCAAATCAGTCAAGATCTGCAAGGTCCTGCACGTGGGTTGAGGCAATCCCAAGGACAAATACAGGCTGGGTGGAGAACGGGTTAAGAGCAGCCCTAAGGAGAAGGACTTGGGGGTGTTGGTAGATGAGAAGCTCAACAAGGGCCAGCAATGTGTGATCACAGCCCAGAAAGCCAACTGCATCCTGGGCTGAACCCAAAGAAGCATAGCCAGCAGGTCAAGGGAGGTGGTTCTCCCCCTCTACTCCACTCTGGTGAGACCCCACCTGGAGTACTGCATCCAGCTCTGGAGCCCCCAACACAAGAAGGACATGGACCTGTTGGAGTGAGTCCAGAGGAGGGCCATGAAGATGATCAGAGGGCTGGAGCACCTCTCCTATGAAGAAAGTCTGAGCAAGTTGGGGTGGTTCAGCCTGGAGACAAGAATGTTCTGGGTGAGACCTTACAGCAGCCTTCCAGTAATTAAAGGGGGCCTATAGAAAAGGTGGAGAGGGACTCTCTACTGAGGAGTGTAGCAATTGGACAAGAGCTAGCAGTTTTAATCTGGAAGAGGGTAGATTTAGACTAAATATTAGGAAGAAATTCTTTACTCTGAGGGTTGTGAGGTACTGGAACAGGCTGCCCAAGGAAGGTGTGGATGCCCCATACCTGGAGGTGTTCAAGGCTGGGTTGGATGGGGCTTTGAGCAACCTGGTTTAGTGGGAGGTGTCCCTGTCCACAGCAGTGGGGTTGGAACTAGATGATCTTTATGGTCCCTCCCAACTCTAGCCATTGTATAATTCTATGATTAGATCTCTCATTTGTCTGCACTCCTCCTATATGTATACACACATACATCTTCCCCCAGACTCCCACCACAGAACTTCTTTCCCCAGTTCATAACCTTAAAGTCTTACGTGCTCAAAAGATGCTTTTGTTGTGGATTCACATTTTCATAAAGGAAACTAAAATCAGGAAATGTCATCCTATGCAACTGAATCAGTTCCCACTTTGTATGCAACTAAGGCTGAACTTTACCTCCCAAAACCCTGCCACTTGAGTACACAGTGGAATTAGCAGCAGGAGGAAGTTTTCCTGTACCTATCAGCTTAAGGGGGAAAATATGCTGCCAGTAGATTTCATGGATGATAATGGGGCTTCAGGTCCATTACAGGTTCTGAAATTTGCAAAGAAATATGCTGTATTTTGCAAAATTTTTGACAATTTCTACTCTCTCCTCTTCAGAATGTTGCCATCCATTCCTCTTTTTTTCATATCACTGTTCACTGGTTCCAGGCATCATTTTTCCTCTTGCTTTCAGCTTCACTTCCACATTTACAGACCTAGTCGTGAGCTCTCCCATTACAGTCCAGTGGTCTCCCTCTTCCCATTGCACAGATTTCTGACCTTTCAGTTAATTAAAAAAATCTTAGTAAGAGATCATCATCCTCTAGGTCAGGCAGGTATGAAAAATGGGTAAGATGCATGCTTTATCTGTGAGTTTTGAGCCTGTGAGGCCTGAGGCTTATGGGGTTCTTAAGGGCAGTTGGTCCTGTCCTCTCCCTACCTCAAGTCTCACCTTATGTCACTGCCCTTCCTCACTCTCCCACTTGCTCTTGTTCACAGTGCAGTTCTAGCAGTTACTTCAACTCAAACCTTCTGAACTTTTCTCCTCTAGCTGTTGCCATAGTCTCTTCCTTTGACCTCTGATTATAGAATCATAGAATGGTTTAGGTTTGAAGGGACTTTAAAGATCATCGAGTTCCAACCCCCCTGCCATGGGCAAGGACACCTCCCACTAGACCAGGTTGCTCAAAGCCCCATCCAGCCTGGTCTTGAACACTTCCAGGGATGGGGCATCCACACCTTCTCTGGGCAACCTGTTCCAGTGCCTCCCCACCCTCACAGTGAATTTTTTTTTCCTACTATCTAATCTAAATCTACCCTCTTCCAGTTTGAAGCCGTGATCTCATGCCCTGGCCTGCCCATTTTCCTCTGTTCATTTCCCAGTCTCCGTTTGTGGTTCCAGGGTTTCTTCATCCCATTATTCTCTCCTCCAACTCCTTTAATTATGTCTCCCCTTAGCACACATACTGAAGTGTAGCCTGGCATCACCCTGTCAGCAGTTGAGACACCCACTTCATGATGGATACTAGAGAGGAAAGAACTGAAAAAACATGAGAGAGTTCACAGATAACAATTCTTCAACATGTACTTCACCGTAACAACCACTATCCACTCAGCAGTGGCAGCTACTGCCCCTGCTCTGCCTGCTCTGCCTTCTCTTTCCCCTAGAAAGAAGGCAGATCCACCAGGAGCCTGTTGGACCACATTCATTCAATGCATCAAGAGCAAATTAAATCCTCAAGCTTCTCTGTTTCAGTGCACTTCAAGTTACTCTACTTAAAAGCCAATATGATTATTTAACATTTTCTTTTAAATTGGATTTTGATATTTTGATCTGACTATAGGTTCCATAGGGCCCTTCCAGTTAAGTAATTAGCAGGAGAACATTCCCCACTTAAATTCTTTGTAGCTGTAGCTTTATTCCTTGCTATGAAAAATTACTTTTGGATCAGAATCTAGACAATCTTTTTTGATTATTTATCTAAAACTAAAAGCAGGAAATGATTCATTTGATTTCTGCCAATACTGGAGTGTTGCCACTTTTAGCTCAGGAAGAGTAGGCTTCCTTTGGCAGCCTTTGCTTGCGTGATGATGAATGAAGTTCTATGTTTAGTGCTAGCTAAAATTTTATAGAGTCTAAAAAAGCAATCTAAACATGTTATAGGGGGTGGATAAGTTTTTTTAGATAACTATACCATAAGTTTTCATGCTGTGTCACAGCAATACCTTCAATACATGCATAGAGGAGGGACTCTTTCCAAAAAAAGATCTTTAAATACTTGAAAATGCACTATTTGTCATAATAAGCATATAATTCCCCCAAAGTGAATGTACACTCACAGTTACATTACATAGAGGAAAACATAAATGCCCCTCCTTGTCTTAATGATATAGCACCCAAATTACATGCAGTCGTTTGTCATTGAAAAGCATAGACCACCATGGAATGGGCAGTTAAACAGCACAATAAAACCTACTGTAGACCTAACTGGCAACTGCTACATACTGATGAAGAGAAAAGTCTTAGAAGTCTTGACAATATAAATATTTGTCTGTGCTGAGAGTTATAGTAATTCAATCATGATATCATAATTGTGGGGAGGGAATTGTATAGAAATGATGCATTTATATCTGATGAAAGCATTCAAGTATACTTTCAAAAATAACCATTAATTTGATATAAATAAGTCTCAGTGGATGGCATTTGTCATTCAGACAAACTTATTTTCAAGGTCTGAAAGTAAACAGACAAGTTTGAGTAATTCAGGACTCTTTTACAATATTTTGTACTCAGCTTTAGTGTCCTCAACTCTGTTCTCACCTGCATTTGCCTACTGACTGCCTTTGTGATTTGCTTGAACATTTCTCCCAACTGTTTCCTTTGATAACTCCCCAACAGTCGTCTGAAGTGGCATGTTCTGGTGAGCCAGCTCTCACACTGAGAACAGTCCCCTCATTCATGTACTTTCTCTGCCTCCAAGAGTGTCCTCAGATCTGGATGGGCGCTCGAGAAGCTTTCCACCCCTGTGAAGACTATAGCCCCGCTTGAGGTTCATTGTGCTTGGGGTCAGGCTTTGGTCAAGAAGATATTCTTGGACTAACAGTACTTTTATATATATATATAATTTTTAGAGTACTGGGCATGTATTAGAACTATTGCAAAATAATGCTGGTTTAGCACCCAGTCATAGCTAACGGCTCTGTTTGGAGGGCAAATTAACACCATCAGTTATTCTCTTCCATTCACAATAAGCAAATCACTTGCTTCAGGAATATAAATGGTCTAGAATTTAGCCTTTTTTTTTTTCTTTCATGAAAGTAACCTAAATGCCTGTGGTTAGTTTAAGACCTTACCTTACCTTATCCACTTTTGTTTGTTTTCCACATGAAGAATTACTTTACACTTTGTTTTGATGACATACATAAAACTTTTCAAAATTAAGGTATTGATAAGACAAAGAACGTACAATGGGAGTGACATTAATTCTGTAACTACACCTCACTAATGTTAATTCACATGCAGAAAGCTGTCTGCGGGAAAGAGAATGAAGAAATACACAAAGAAAGAGAATGATAGTGGAGGCATGCTGATATTCCTACCCTACTTCCTCTAAAATTGATTGTGGTGCCTGGTAGACTCCTTTGGGTAGTGTACAACTTCGAATAAATGGTCTTGTCTGATAAGATACCTCAAAGGCACTTCATACCAAATGCATCTGAGACACTCACTTCCAAGAAGTTTTGCTGTTTTACTTTCTTTTACAATACTCCAGAAGCATTTGCAAGTTGTTCCTGGAAAGCTCAGCTTTGAACTGTGGTTCTGAGGGAGTGCATTTAAAAAAAAAAAAAAAAAAAAAGGAAGGATCCTAATTGAATCCGCTGGGATTAGTCTGTGCAAAAATCAGGATGCAAAAATTGAGAGTTCAGCTTGGGCCAGATGCAAGGACTACATGATCTGGCGCCCTGGTTTCAACCACTGGCAGAACCAGGAGGAAATAATAAGCAAATATTACTCCAAAAATAAGCAGATGGTGGATCACTTTCACTATCATTCCACTTCAGATTTCATTCTGTTCTGCAACAGTCAGAGATAAAGAATCTCAAAAGATTTATCTTCCCATTCAAAATGTAGATCAGCTGCAATCCTATACTCTTAAAATTAATATACCTTTTCTATATCTTTTAAAAATCTTGCCTACATGACAGGAAGAACTAAGGTGATATGTAAAATAATAGATGAAGTAACTTGGCTCATATATTACAGACAGCATGATCTGACTTCCACAGTTGTATTTTTGAAGTTTAAGTGTGTATAAGTAAAGGAATGGAGGCCTAAAAAGTGATGAAAATGAAAAATATAGAATGAAAAATGTAGAGGACAAGATTTTCAATGTAGGGACAGATAGCTTAACAGGACACCTTAGTGTTTAAACATCACTATTTCTTGGATAGTTTAATTTATGTTTTACATTTAGGGACTAAGGTAGAATCTCTCCAAACATATGAGAGCTTTGCGTGTGTCATAAAGCAAACTGTAAAGGTGTAAAAACTGCATTTTTAAGAAAGCCTTTGGTGTTCACCTTTATGACCCTCAGTCTCTCAGCTATCCCCCCAATGGAGAAGGTAAGCACTCTCTGCCAATGCGTATATAAGACATTTATAAGTAAACTGGGTCCAAAAGGCTTTGTCCATTTCCCACCGGGTACACTTTCAGATACTGTGTGGGCTACGTGGAATTTCCCTCCGTTCTGTTGCTGAAAGTCAGAAACACTCACCTCTGTGGTATGCAGACTGAAAAATCATGCAGAGTCGACCAAAACTGCAGGTGGACTTATGGCCATTTCCCACTGATGGAAAAACACAAACAAAATGAATGCAAGGAAATCAATTGCTCCCTGAAGACTCAGCTTTCCTCTCAGCTCTTAACCCCTTTCTCCTCTCTGGCTGCCAGTCACTTTGAGTTTTCTCCTTCTTAACCTGAACTGCCGCAGAAGAGAGTCTATCCCTACACATTTCTTTCTCACATCCAAGGTAACCAAATAGGACCTTCCTCAAGCTGTATGCTATCCATCTGCTGTTAAAGGTGGTCTCAAAGGAAAAATGCTTCTTATCTCCCACTGCACCAGAGACCAGTCCACTGACATCCTCTGCTTTAAGGACTAACACTCAGGTGTGATCCCATTTATGGAGTTACCTCAGGTTGGCTGCACCTCAGGCTGAAAAAAAATGGTGAGTGATCATGAAGGCTGCATTCAAGCCCTCCATTTTCTCCTCCAAACTCTCCCTGAGCACAACACTGTATCTTGCTTCCTTATAATTTCAGATTTGCTCACTCAAGGAATTCCTCCACCCGCTCTCACTTCTTTCTCCCAACTGCCAGTCCCCACTGGTAGTCTGTGATAGACCTGTTTGTTTCTCAAGAAGACAGGTTGGAAGAAAGGAGATCTTTTCTTAGCTGTCTTCCTCTTCTGTCACTCCCTGAGGACATAGGAGACTAAACATATCAAAGATACAAGAGGCAAGTCCTGAGAAAAACCTTTACTGCTTTTCCTCAAAAACTAATTAGCTCTTCAAACTAATATTTAACAATAATAATAATAATAAAAAAAAAAAATCTATGCCAAAAACCTAAGTAGGAAGCTCTGTAGCTCTCTGCAAAACGGAGAAATAAGGAAAGGAAAAGGTTGGCATCACCTGAAGCATCTCAGTTGCTCATCTGAGCCAGTGTTGTCAATCACATCTCATAGCCACTTTTCTTGACAGTAAAGTGCAAACAAAGTTCTTTGGAAACACCGGAACAAACAGTGGAAATGTTGTGTGCTGGGGTACTTTAGACACTATATTAACGAAAATGAATCTTTAACACATTAGGTAGGTAGGTTATTAGCTAATTTTTCGTGGATGCACACTAGCATGAAGGACTAAACACACTGGGATTGCATAAGGTGTATTAGAAGACAGATTCTCTGTGCTCTGGAGACCCAACAGTTAAAGATAAAAACAGGAAGTCAAATCTCTTTTGGTTCCTTCAGGAATACTTTTTTGCGGTATAAAATGTTTTCCTGAACAGAGGTTTAAATAGGGACTACAGAAAAACAGGAAGACTCAAACAGCATATCAGAAACCTTGTTCAGATGTGTAGCATTCTGAGAAGCAGCTTCCTTCTATGATCAGCAGCTATAGAAAGATCTTAAAAATAAATAGAGAGCATTTTTACACTGATTACCTTGTCTGAGATTACATCATGTCTCAGTTCCCATGAATGCTGGCTACAGCCTTGGTTTCTGTAGTGTCTACTTGGAAGTACATTTCTGTTCTGTATCAATAACATGCCATGTGTGTTTGAGCTGGGGAAGATTTGCTTCGTACTTCCATATTTACTGTCAAAGCACTGAACCAGAAAACTGAGTTTCAGAGAAACTGTTTCCTTTGCTGATGGGTCTAGCACACCAAAACCACAGTTTTCTCAGCTTTAACAAAAGTACAGGATAAAAGTTAATTCTGTATTGTAATAGGCTACTTAAACACGCATAACCAATCCTCCCGTGAATAAATTACACCAGCTGTAGGGGCAAACTCTGTCTACAATGCACTATGCGTACACTGAAGTTACCTCTACAGAAGCAAATTCAAGCCCAATATTTAGCTAATTTCAGTACAATATAAAATAGTTAGTTAGAATAACAATCAAAGAAGCAGTGACTGCTATTCTTTTTTGTCATATACGTATGTAATCTGTCATCCCAACCTCATTAGGAGCAAGGCAGGTATGCAGGGCAGACTGCTGGATTCTGGATTTCTTATGTTTCCTATTAACTTGCTAATGTCTACATTTCCATCAGTGGGATGAAAACACAGCATATTGGGAAAAAGAAGCAGATGGTAGCATTGTGCAACCTCTAAAAACTGTTTTGGGAGGAGAGTGACTATGACATCATATTCTTCTGCAATCAGCAGATGTTTCAGTAGTGTGAAAAATATTTACTCTAGCTGAGATCAGAGGGTATCCATTTATTGCCCTCATTAAAACTTGACTGCATGTGTGTCTCTCTACACACGAAACAAGTTCTCCAATGGGTGAGACTGCAACCTGCCCTGTGAGCTTAATGCCTGTACACTCACATCCCACTGTATACATACTGCAATTTCACTGATGAACTAAGACAAGGAAAACGCAGGACAAAGTCAAAAGACCAAGGAAAACTTATGGGAAGAAATAAACATTACCTCCACAACAGCACTTCACTAGAGATGAACAGTCCTCTTGTGTTTTGGGGAAATGCTTAGAAGACTGATCAATCGGTATAGCTGTGGCCTGATCCTGTTGTTTAACTCAGAGGTTTCCAAGCTTCTCAAAGACTGAAAAGCTCTTTATTCTTTCCTTTTAAAGTAGTTTCTGAAATTTTCTTTTTTTGACCACAGAATCACTCAGACCAAGGACAGCAAGGTGATATAAGGTCAAACAGCTCTTTTCTGTATTGCTCTTTAGCTGAGTAAATTCACTAAAATTTATTGAGACATTCCAGGTTTATTCAAAGCTGTTCCTCTATCTGAAGCCCTAAAATGGAGGATATGCATGCCCAGTAATAATGCCAGTTGCAGTAGAGGATTTCTCCCTCTCTCTTTGAAATGGTAGACAGTAGACAGAGGAATCTCATCTTTCTCTGCTAATTTTATGTAGAATTCTTTATTGTAAGTGATTACATTTTTGCTTTTCTCATACACAAACTGAAATGTTTTTTAATAAATTGGATTTTTACAGACTTATTTTTACACCCTTCCTCCAGAAAAATTATTGCATACTATTTATATTACAGTAGGCTTTGTCATGATTCAACACCTACATTGTGCTAGGGTTTGTTCCAACACAGAAAAGAAAGACCATCCCTACCACAAAATAAACTTATTTTCTTTTAAAAAAAAAAAGGGGGAGGGGGGATTACATCTCCATCCACACTTAAATTCAGACATGAAGAAAGCTTAATTCTTTGGCCGCAATATTTAGCTGTGATCGTTGAGCCATTGTTTTTAATGGAGAACAAATGGTTTCCCTCTGAGAAACCCAAATGGTTTCCCTCTGAGAAACTCTGCTTACAAGGCAGGGACACTTATTCAGATTTAGATGGGTTTGTTTATGTAGCCAGCATTAAAAGTAGCACAGCTTCATTTCTCAGAAGGCTTTCCCCTCACTTTCTTTCCAGAACAGTGTTTTTCTCCCAGTTCAGGGCTACGTTCCTACCAAGGAGTCTTTCAATGCCAACTCAGAACAGGTTAAAAAGAGGCACTTGGGCAGAAACTCCCATGCTTTGCATGCAGTCTATAGATAGAGAGGTATTTCTCCACAGAACACCAGCAGGAAGGCTACTTGAGCATCAAAGTAGGCCTGAATAAGAGAATAGGTTTTGGTTTGGCTGCCTGCACAGGTATGGATTTCATATATTGTGACAGAAAGGTAAAATTGGACAGAAATTCTTTAACAAGTTCCAGCTTGTTCTTTTAATGTGAATTTTGAAGAGTGGGAACATATGGAACTGCTTTGTAGACTCTCCTGGGCTAGACATCTGTTTGCTGGCTGTGATTGCAGTGGACTGGGTGTTCACTTCAAGCACTAGATAACTTAAATAAAATACAGGAATAAAGTTCATTTCTTCAGTCAATATTGACTGTTACCATACCACAATCTTTAGGACTGCAGCCTACAACACTCCTCCCCCGTCCTCAGCTAAGTTCTTACTTTGTCATAAGTTCGACTTTTCTTTCCAACAAAAATGTGAAACTACTTATGCATGTTAAAACAGCCCTTCTCATTTGGGAATTTCAGAGGCTAACATGGTATCACAGAGGCAATTCATGATTACGGGATTTACCGTCTTCAGTATTTTCAAACATTTCCTTGTTAGCTAGCCTACTTGTTGTAATTAAAAGTCTATATATTTCCAAAAAGAGACCAGCACTAAGCGGAAACACCTGAGACTTTTGTAGGCAAAGCTCATCCTATGAAAAACTGCTGTTTAATGGCGGAATAAGAATTCACATAAACGTACTTTAACTTCAATATTGGCCTTATCCTCCTGGTGCTGCTGGCACACGAGTGTACTTCCTCTACCTCCTTCATCAAGTGTAATCACTGTTAAAGTTACTCTGGAGATATGCTTGGCAGCTCTCGGATCCTGATGTGAAGCTGCATTATATATTTTCCAGCAGTAACACCTAGACTTGTGGGTTGGCTCCTAACATGAACGTAGTGGTGATGGTTGGTTGTTTCTGTTGATGGATGCCTCTGAGGCCGCCCTGCTGTTTGATTACACTCCATACTAGATTGATTCCCGAGTCATTCGGATTTTTTAAACTTTCCTTCTAACTAAAATGTGAAACCGCTCAGAATGCTTGTTAAAATGGCCCTTCTCACCTGGGGATTTGAGATACTAGTATGCTACCTTAGAGGCGTTTGCTCATAATTTGATTTAGGCAGATAATGAGATTAGACTCGAAAAGATTATCAGTTGTATTAGAAGCTGACACATTCCATCGTCCAAATAATTAAGACTGAGGAATAAACAAATTCACAAGTGGCGTAAAATGTTGGAATAATTCCCTAATAATTTTCCTGCTGAAAAGAACACTAATTGTCTTTCTAGCAGGATATTGAGAAGCATTAATATTTCTCTTAAAACGCCAAAGTTGCACTATTTATTCAGATTTCTCTTGACATGTAATTGTATGTCTGCATGTCTACCTCCTGCTATGCAAACAATTTCCATTCTACAACCACTACTTTCCTGCAGGCCTACCAAAATTCTTCGGAAATGTAATTTATACCAAGCTACCTGATGTCCTTTTAAGTATTACACAAACAAAATAAGTATTACACAAACAAAAGTTGACTTAAATTATATTGAAAAGGCTGCAAAATTGAACACATTGAAGTTAGAAAATGCAGAATTAAGTTGATTATGTACAAATTATATTGCTCCCTACTTATTTAATTGAATACTCCTTTTTCCGAGAACCTGAACTTGCTAAGTACACGTTTGGATGGTACAGATTGAATGCACAACTATTCAAAACTGTATTTAATCTTTCTCTTATTTGCTACTCACTTTTCAATCCTAGCTCAAAGCACAGAAAAGTAGTTTCCTCACGGAAATATCTAAAGAGATTTTTATTTTGCTAAAATGGATTTTGCAAACCTAAAACTATCTTCACAGTGTCCAGCATTCCCCAGTTACACAGGAGTAACTCAGAGCCGGGAAGTCTAACGTACCTGCCTCAGCTGATGCCTGAATTCCAGGTGACCTGTACTGTCTCTGGCTGGGATGGAGCCTGCACGGTGCTGTGTTTTGACTTTCCAGAGCCTGTTGGTGATGTGATAGTCATCCTGGGAGCCTGATACTGGGTTTGTATATATATAGTATATATTTCATTATTTTCTTATTGATATTGTTATCTTTTCTTTTCATTATTAATATTTCATTAAAGTAGTTCTAGTTCTCTTTTCAACCCATAAGTCTCTCACTCTTATTCTCTCTCCCTTCTTTTCTGGGAAGAGAGAGAGGTTAAAGAGAGCATCTGCTGTTCATTTAGTGGCCAGCCAGCCTAAATCACGACAAGGAGTGAGTTCTATGAGCTGAAGCCCTTCATAGTCATGACACCTAATTGCAGATAAAGCTATGCCATTCCATTAAATACTGGATTCTAGGTCCATAACAACCACCAAACCTGGCAATGCTGCCTACTCTGCAGCACAAAGACACAGACCATTAGAGATGTACAGCAAGATATTCTGTACAACTAATTTCCATCAAAAACTTTTGATCTGTTTTATTTTAACCAAAAGAATGAAATACTTGTTGAGAAAAAATTGATTTTTTTTATACTTTCTAGATCTGACTGGAATGTTTTTCAGTCACCAGTTCGTATTTTCAATTTTTTTTTGAAGTCACAACAGGTTTTCAAAACATATTCATAATTCCAATAGTCTGATATATAGCCATTACCTATGATTCATATCTCAATAGTCCTGAAAAATCCCAACTGTTTTAATTGTTAAACAGTTTTAAAATCTAGGCATCAATAGCTCCAGTCCACATCACAGTACTTTGCAACTTATAGACTTTTACAAACCTGGGACAAAACAATTACGAAACAAAGATCCCTTATTTCTATCCTCTTAGTTTTAAAATATAAATTAATATACCAATTTCTTCAAAATTTATGTCCTTGTATAAAGATTAGGCTTTGAAGCTGAGAGATGCCTAATACAACATGACTGATGTGCCTCCTAAACCGCTCCAATAAGTGAACAAGGCTATAAAAACTATGAACTGCTGAAAGAAAATATATTAGCAGAAAGCAGGGCCAAACCTTTTAAGTACTTTTTCATACTGACTAGCTCACCTGGGTTAATGTCGAGTAAAACATAACACTATAAAGACAATACAGGTCTACTTTTTTCTTTTTTCTTTTTTCCCCTTTTTTCCCCTTTTTTTCCCTTTTTTTTCTTTTTTTCTTTTTTTTTTCATAGTGAGGGGAAACCTGTATTCCAGACCCATAGCTCATTTTTTTTTCATGTTACAAGTGGACCTGGAATCAACAACACATAAAAGTGATCTAAAGAAAGTTCTTGTCTCTGTCAGCCTATGCAGTAAAGAAGCAAGGCTTGCAGGGGGAGGTGACATCTTTTATTATGCCAATATTTCCTCTTTCTATGTGCCCCACTTCTCTAACATCCTTAGCTACCACGGCTGCAACATTTATACAACAGAGGAAAGGCCTTGCTTATTGCATTGATACCTGAGATATACTAACATCATTGTTGGGGCAGAGGGACAGACTCAGTATACATACAACTATAATCAAATATTTTATTTAATACAAAATTGCCTCTTGATTTCTGCATGCATATTGCCACTAGCACCTTTGCAAAACTGACAGGAGAAAAAAAAAAAAAGAAAATGTTCATTGTTAGAAGAAGAACATAGTGGAGTACTAAAATTCCCCCAGATCTAAATGCTCTCTTCCTTAAGGGCTTAGAGATGCCACAGGTGGGAACATGTACAGTTTCTTGGAATTTTGCACAGTATATTAATTAATCTTATCAAGGAGGTGGGGCATAGAAAGGCCTCCAGATCAGCAGCTCATTAAAAAAAATATAGTTGAAATTCCATAGTGTTGGCTTGGACGACTTGGTTGGGAATTTCTGTATTGCAATCGAGCTGGTTTTGGTAAGTAAACCAGTTACGAAGGAGGAAAACAGAGAACTGAGAACTCAAGCTGATGCTGAACAGCATGAGTGTGAAAGTTCGGTCAGTGCGTACAGTGCTGTTGCTGCACATAAAGAAGAAAGCAGCACATGGGGAAACTCTCCCCTTTGCCCATCAAAGCACTTCATATATTCACAGTGTGAATTTACACAAATATTTATGTAATGAAGTACAGCAGAGCAGTAGCAGTTAATATTTGTTACATTCCAACAGCAAAAAGAAAAGGTAGAGTGGACTGAAATCAGTCTTTCGTGTTCTAACCATCCCCCTATCATATTCCTATTTATTTTGTTGTGATGTTTTTCATAATGTCCCAGGAACTTTTCTTTTTCACTCCTCCAGAACAATTAAGTAAAACAGATATGTAAAAAATTAGGAAGTCTATGACCAACAGGTAGCTTTGTGGTTTTGTTGGCTCTTTGGTGTTTGTTCATCTTTTTAAAGCAATAAGAAAAAGAATTATAATATATTCAGTGATGCAAACAACTTTCAAGAACCACATTACCTAATAAATTCCTTTAAAAGAAATGCTGTATTTTTGTATCTGCTAAGAAATTCACCCTGTATCAGGGACCTGTGGTTCCTTTTTCATTATCAAGGGATAATATAATTGATTTTGCATGAACCTTTAAGAATTACTATTTCCTGTTCAGTGGTTTTATTTTCAACTTGATAATGAAACACCCATAAAATTTAAAGGTTTATTGGGGAGAGGGGGTTTAGTACTAGCACCTGGCAACTATATGAAATGCATACTCAACTAAGGATTAAAAATCAGCATTCCTGCAATTTGGTTTTTTGGTTTTTTTTTTGCTCTGCCACTTGTACATGGGGTCAGGGAGACCAGCCTGGGCTCAGGCGGTGAAGGTGAAGGTGAAGGTGAAGGTGAAGGTGAAGGTGAAGGTGAGCAGGGAAAGGCTCCAGAGCAGCTGCTCGTGAAAGCACCTTAGAGGTGGAGGGAGCTACAGCCAAGACGTACAACAAACTTCAGTAGCTTTGAGGTGAGGGCACTCAGGCTTCTATCTACTGAATCCTCTGAAGAAAAGCAAAACTGACAAGCAAAAAATAATCATAAAACATATATTCTAATGGATAAGGTCTGCTGAGATTTTAGTCAAATCGTCCAAAGCCACATATTCAAAAACAATGAGCACTTTTTCTTGCCATCACCTCAGTATGCTCCATCTGTGGAGCTTTGATAAGAAACAGCTTTTCAAAGCGCCGGGACCAGAAGACTTATGAAGTTGTGGGTCCAGAAACAACTTGGAAAATCTTAGATTTGGTTCTTGGAAAATGCTGAGCAATGTCATTAACAGCGGATGTCGTTCCAGAGGCAGTGAAACGTCAGACTGGGAAAGCTTAAACATGAACATATTTTTGTCAGACCATCTTTAAAATAAGCTTAGAAGTTATCACATCAGGGATATCATGAAGCTTATATGGTAGTTAATTGTAAAGCTCCAAGTACTTGGATTAAAAGAGTGGTTTATTAGTATTTATTATTAATATAATTTAGAAAGCAAAAGAAAGTTAGAACAGCAATTACAGACAGCTTCTTGTATGACTTCAGAGACCATTTCTAAACTAGGTATAACGATCTCTGCTCTCCACCACTCCTACTATGTAGGGCTCAATATAACTATAAAAACATTGACGATTTAAAAGACTAAACATTGCAAAAAATTAATATGTCTTCAGCTTACCTGCCCTAAATATTCAAACCTGCAAATAAGTAGATTGCCCAACATTTTCTATGAGAAAGGGTAACATAAATTAAAAATAATAAGAAACATAAACAGGAATGGACAATTTTTAAGTTTTCTGATAACTGTCATTTTAAAACAATTTTTTTTTTCCAGAGATGTTGTGCAACTCACCTATTTTCCCTGTCCTCAAGAACTCAGATTTATCTTTATCACAAAGAGAAAACTGAGTTGTTTTCAAAAACCAAGATGTACACTGACTCTTTCATGCTATATGCCTTTCTACTCCTGTGGTCAAGTACCTTGCAGTTATTATCGCTTATTTGTTCAAGTGGTGAGGAAATATTAAATATCACAAGTTCTCAGCAGAGACTGGACAATAATTATCAACAGATGGCTGGCAGTAGGGTTTTGAGAGAGAAAGAAATTGCCCTTCCTTCCAAAACAGCCCTCTACAAGAAGTCCTAAGCAACTCATGGGTGACAGTTTTGGTTAAAATCAGATTTAAGTGAACTACCTGTTGTCTCCCCATGCTTTTTGTGTTACTTTAACCCTTTCTTATTTAGCTGTGATGAGCAAACACAAATGCTGTATGTCCTGCCTGTCTCATAATGATGATATTTACGTTTGAAAAACCCAAGAATTTCTTGTAATTTACTCTCCTGTTAAAAGTAATACCACTGTTGGGTAATTAGGCATGTACAATTTTGCAAC
Source organism: Anarhynchus alexandrinus (assembly GCA_008711295.1). Taxonomy (NCBI): domain Eukaryota; kingdom Metazoa; phylum Chordata; class Aves; order Charadriiformes; family Charadriidae; genus Anarhynchus; species Anarhynchus alexandrinus. Next base: position 459,025 of record VUYV01000161.1, read on the forward strand.
ACTGTCTTAAGCTTCCATACTTATGCATCTTAAATGGCTCCCCAGAAGATGTGGAAATACACAGTGGGACAAATCCTCCACTGAAGTTATTGATGGAGTTAAGATAATTTATTCCAGGCTCCCTTTACATGTGATATGCTTTGTTTTCAGAAGAAACATGTGGCTAATCAAACCACTAGACCTTGAGCTATTTGCTTCACAAATCAGCCGTTCCCTAAATATTATTAAAGCGTGTCTGGTTTGCAAATACTGGGAACAAGTAAAGACAGTAGAAATTGCTTTATTACCCATCGCAGTCCATTTTCCTTTGCCCTGTGTATGTGAAGGGCTCTATCTGGGTATTGCACTCCTGGCACCTTAGTTAGAAACTCTGTAGAAGCCCCAGCAAACTAATTCATAAGGCTAAATCCCAAGGACCTCCACTGGGTTTCTGCAATGAAAAAAACCCCAAAACCACAGATGTGTTTTCTCTTTTTTCAATCTGGTCTTTATTTGTGGGCTGCTACAGGGAAAAGTACATTAGAGACCATTATAGGAAGATGACTTCTACTGTCCTTATATTGCTATGTTTTGTATGGAGAGCCCACACAAGAACTCCCAAATCATTGCAGCAATTCAGCTGTAGTCTTTTAAATTATTGAAAGAAGCTCCTGAAGTGCTTTCCTGCTGGTTCTCAACAGCTTTGCCACACAGTTTCACACAAAGCTGCCTGGAAGGCAGCTGGAAGCTGGAGGAATTTGTCTTCACCAGCGGCAGGTGCTCAGCACTGTGCTTCACTCACACCAGCAAGTCCCTGTGCTGACAGAGACCACAGTGCCATTGCTTGCCACGTGTGAAGCCTGACTGGAGCAACTACCAGTTGGTAAGACCAGGGTCCTAAAGGCACAGGGCTTTGACGCCACAAACCATGGCCAAACCAGAGCTCCCAATTTACCCTGAGGTCAGCTGCATCCTCCACCCACCTCTCCTGCCTGGAGCAGATATGAAGAACCTTCACCCAAAGCACTCCAGCCTGTCAGCAGGGCAGCCTCTGGTTTTCAGTCTCTGTTGCATTTAGAGCACGCTTTCTGGAATTGTACAGTGTTCAGCACCTTCTCGTTACAGGTTAAAAAAAAAAACAACACGTAACTGTGAAATTTGTACTGAGTTGTTGTGAGCTTATTTCACCAAAAGTTGCATTTATTTTCTTTCAGAGTCAGACTGGGGATGTAAGTGCTATGTAGCTCTTGGGCTGGCAGTCTGCTTACAGGTGAATAGCACTTTAGGATACTATTTTACATATAGTGGCTAGAGTATGTGTTAATTAAAATCCACTTGACAATAACATCAAACCAACAATGAACTAAAGCTCAAAGTCAAGGTCAAGCCTGTACAGCTGGGTAAAAACATCTCCAATTTTTTCTTGCTTCTAAAACATGACTAACAAAAGGAGATTCCCTTCTCTCCCTCACTTTATGAGAAGCCACTGAAAATACAAAATCTACCTGTTCCTCTTGTGAAAGCATTTCATGCCCTTCTGCAAAACAATATAGATGACATAGTACTACGTTTTGCTAACGGACGAGGAATGTACCAGTAAACCTTAAGTACCTCTGAAGTTTTATCGTGGGAGTAATATGTTGTCACAAACTGATAAGCAAGTAGCATCCAGCGAATTAAAAGATTCAATCAATTTATGTACAAGATCAAATATTCTTTTTCCTGAAAGATCTCAGTAATTAATGTGCCTACACACAATGACTAGCAAACCGCAGTTTGGACAGATTTCTGAAAAGGTCTCTCAATAATATTTTCTGTTAAATTAAATTTATTTAATGTGTCACAAAAACATTTATTCTTGCTTTTTTCTAAGTATCATAAACCCAAATTAAATGTTAACAAATTTTTTAAAAATCAGCACTTTTGCCCTAGCTGATGTAATAAAACAAGTTTTCATATTTTCATATAAAAAACTCTTTCAGTTTTAAAACGTCCTTTAATCGCTTAGTTTGGTATTTTTACACGTGTTTCAATAAAAAAAGGTCTATCCAATGAATTCCCTTCTAAAAACACTAGTAAGTTTGGAAGTTGAAGGTCATATGACTAAATAAAAGGCTCGTTGCACAGACAGGAGAGGGTGGAATAGGTAAACGTGAGCAGTAGCAGATAAAAAGCTGCACGTTCTGGACCTCATGCAAGCACCCTGCACACATACGCACACCCATACACTCAAACACAGATTTGGACTAGAACTTGACAAAATCCCTGCCCGAGGCAAACCAGCCAGGCCTGGAAGGCTGTTCTCTTTCACATAAAAATAGTAATAATGAATAAAAATACTTGGAAGTCCTCCAGTGCCTCATACAGCATAATTTCTGTTTCTCTTCCCCATGTACACCCACAGGTTTGCTCCTGCTCTATGGTCCCTGTTCTCCCTGGTTTCTCACCAAGGTAATATATTTGCACCACTATGAATGAAAAGCAATATTCTGAATCAGAAGCGCAAAGGAAATCTGTGTTCTTAATGTCTTCTTACCTTTTCTCGGGGTGCTACATTTCATCACTCAAACAAAGATCCCATTCAGGATAGCAACGTCATCCCACACATTGGACATGAGGCTTGGAGTTAGGTCACTTTTTCTTTCCCCGTGTTTCCCCCATTGCCTCGTGTGACCTTAGGCAATTAATTCAATATCTGGTACCTCGGTTTCTCCTTGTGCTAAACCCTGGAAGAAACATTTCCAGGCCACTGGCCTTTGAGATCAAAGAATAGTTTACACAAAGCAGCAATCCAGTACCTAAATCCTAAATTGCAACTGAACAGGCTCAGCTTCCTTCTGATCCTGGAGGCACCTAAATATTCCAGTTGCACCTCTGTGTGACCTGGAAGCTCTCAAAGTGAGTGGAGGTCTGATTACACATCCTCCAAACTGAAGAGCTGCATGGCTGTTTCCTGCCTGTAGCTTGACAAGGATTCAGATACCATCCACGTACACTTCTTGACCAGGATCCCCTCCTGGGTGGAATAGGAAATTTGGGTTGGTACCCTCCAAGTCAGAGGAGAGCTCTGAGCACAAACTAACATATTTCTAGACAAATGCCCTAGCAGCCACTACCATCCACATTTGTACTGCAAAGGAAAGAAGGCTGCTTCTGCCTTTTTTTTTTTTTTTTTCTGGAGGAGACACTAAGAAGAGAACCAGATACCTCTTTGTAGACCCTAAATAACACACCTTCATGCTACAGCAAGACAGGATTCTGGGCTACCCTTCCCCTCCATGTTTCTTGTTGCATATCCTCTGTGTCCACTGATGAGATGAAGATTTCATTCTCAGGTATTTCATAGAATCAGAGAATCAGAGAATCATTTAGCTTGGAAAAGACCTTTAAGATCATCAAGTTCAGCCATAAACCCAACAGTATGAAGTCCACCACTAAACAATGTCCCTAAGCACAACCCCTCCATGTTTTTTAAATACTTTCGGGGATGGTGACTCAACCACTTCCCTGGGCAGCCTGTTCCAGTGCTTGATAACCCTTTCAGTGAAGAATTTTGTCCTAATATACAATCTAAACCTCTCCTGGCACAACTTAAGGACACTTCCTCTTGTGCTGTCACTTGTTACGTAGGAGAAGAGACTGACACCCACCTCACTACAATCTCCTTTCACGTAGTTGTAGAGAGCGCTGCCCAAGAGTTGAACAGGGAGTCAGACCTTCAGTGCAGGATCCTGGACTCTGCTGTAAGTCCTTAGGAGCTGCAATACATTGTGGTTGCCTTAAAATAACCAAATCCCATTAGTGATGAGTTAGAACCTAACTCAATATCGTCATCCAGCAAATATAATAGAAAAGTGAATTTCCCCAAATGTGAAAGGAAAAATATTATCACAAAACAGTTTGACTTGGAATATGTGAATTTTTCCTCTACCATCTAACCCTAGTGACAGTAAGATCCTGCTGCCTCAGTTTTACCTATACAGCTACAACTTAGTCACAGTCATCAGTCCAACCATGAATCCTAACTGAGGGGTTAGTGCTTTGGCTTGTGGTGTTGCCATGCCAGTTGATCTAATGACATAAAATATGATCATTTCCTCAACTTGAGCACAAGATAGCGCCTGAATATCAGGATTGGCAAAGTCCAGCAAACCATTTTAAAAGACATGACAAAACACTGAACTAAAGATAAATTAGAACTTATAAAAGCATTTTCAAGTTTGACGTAGGCCGTCTCCAAAGCTATAAGGTAGTTTTCACTACTCTTCCATGACTCCAGTCCTATGCCTGCAATTAACTATTAAAATTACAGGCAAATTAGTATGTGTATTAATGTCTCATGCTAGATGGAATCTCTTTTTCTTTGGTTTATTTCCAGATGTGCAGGTACTAGATTGTCCTGTATAACTGAAATGGGGCACAAAGCTAGCTGCACTCTTCAGCTATAGTTACCACAGAGCTCCATGTGAAAACATGAGAACCTAAATGACTATAAATGTGTTACAGTCTCCAGGGCTCTGGAATAAATCTTCGTGTTTAAAATAGAATTAGCTATTCTTCAAACGACATGCATTGAAAAATTATTCTCATCTAAGCCGGTACAAATGAACTATTAGTAAGGCTTCTGTAAGAAAAGCAAGAAGAATAAATAGTGTGAGAATGAGCTTACTGCAACAAAGCACATGGGCTGCTCTGACTTTGAAATTCTTCTGTGAACATGTGACATTCCCTTTAGATGCTTACATAAAGAAATATTGAGTGCTGTCCATGATTCTGTTTAACTTCCATTAAAAAGCCATTATTCAATAACACAAACAGCTTAGTTTCACCTCCTCTAAGGTTGGCGTTGTTCTTGGTGGGTTGTTTTTCTTTTTTAAGTCTGAAAAGAGGACAAGACACAGCTATACTGTGTGGCTGCTGGACAGGAGGTGCCATTGTGGCTACCAGAGTTTTATTTATCCTTAACCCTAAGAAGCAGTCCTTTAAGCAATAGCCTTCTCTATTGCCTTTCCACTGGAAATTTAGCACTATACTTTGCCCTATTCCCAAGACAGTTTTTAATGGCTGTTTCTCATTACAGAGAAAAAGCTTCTTCTGAGTTGGTCATGTTCCAGAGCAACAAGTAACGGCACTTACCAGGAACTTATACTGCAATCTTTTGATGCTCAGAGAAGATCCACTAGTACTGGCAAGTCTTTATGGCAGCTTGCTGGTGTTGCTTAGATGAATGACTCATTTCTGAAATAGTCAAGTGGGAAAAGAAAAAAAAGAAGCAAGCTGCGCGTTGCGAAAGAAAAGAGCTTTTGTCACTGGCTGTAGTCATCTAATCTAATTTTCAATATAGGTATACAGTAATAGGTCTAACATGATTAGCAAAGTGTCACAAAGACACAATTCCTGAGTAGTTTTAAACACACACACACTCACACACACACACACAGAGACTGGCAGTCACAATCTGTTATTATCAGAGTGAATAGCATTAATCATTTTTAATGGTCAATCTGTTAAAAAGAAGTTCTAACTGATTACTGGTGTAAAAGAAAATAAACATCATGCATACAAATCTTATTTCCAAAAAACTGAATCACTTTTGTCAGGTATTTAACTTAAACCAGCAAAACAGACCATCAAGAAGGCAGCATTTAAATGGATGCCTGCAGCGATGGCCAGTCAATGGCCTCTTTATTTGTTAAAGATGGATTATTTTAAATAAATTACAGAGCACTTTCACTGAATAAACAGAGTCTCAGTGGCTGTGGCATGCTATACATGCTTAATTGAGCCACAGAAATCCTAAATGACTACTGAGCTGTGTAATCGCCTTTGATTTTGCTGATAGGACCTGATTCTTTAGGCAAAAACCAAGCCATTGAGGGCTGAAAAGCAACACTACCTTGAGGAAAATAGAAAGTTTAATCTGGAATATATACTTATAATATTTCGGAAACCACAGGGATGGAGTGTTCCAATAACTGAACACAAGGCAGCTTCAGAAGTGAACGATCTGCGTGTCATTTTTATTTGAGCTTGATATGTTAAATGTCCCAAATGTTTATGTTGTATAAGCCCACTTAAACATTGCAAAGTGCAACAGATTCATTGGCAAAATAAAAAGTATAGCTTTTTTAGTCTTGCTTGCTGTCTTTTTGCATTGATACAGCGTACACTTTTATACAGGTACACGTGTACCTGAGGGTTTTCTTAAGTAATCGTGTAATTTGACCGCTTTTGGGGAACCTGTTAATGTGATTTGAGTGTTACCTATGGTTACTATAGGCTGAAGTAAAACATTAGGTCAGAAACCAGGAAAAGATGCTTTAACCCTTACTGATTATAGCGTTCCTTTTCAGATTGTGTATTATTAACTCTTTAAGTTTTGGTCTCCACGTAACTCGGCCACCAAAAATTCCCATCCAAAGTAAGTCTATACTTGGTATACAAGACTTGCAGGATCAGACCCTTCCTCTGACATAAATGAATCCTGAGCTAATGACATATGGAATTCATTTTGACAGAAGTTATGACCTTAAATAATATTACTTCCATTTGTCAATATCTCTGGAAAATGGTTTGACATTGAGAGGCAGTTTGAAAACTACCTTGAATAACAGCAATTAAAAGAGAGATTGATACTGTTAGGCACTTTAATAATGATTGTGTACCTGGATTTTCTCTGAAGAATTTCAACACCTACAGCTTTCTTCACTAAGCAAGTGCAAAAATGCTTAGCTGTGAAATTCTGCTCTCTCTAATGGAGCACAATAAGCCGCATTTGCAGTTTCCACAATTCCACTGTACACGTGAAAAAAAGTTATATGGGTTTAACCATGTTGGTAAAGCACATGCCTGCCAACATCCAATTATAACTGATAAGCATAAAAAATTGAAAGTTTATCCATACGCAATGATCCCATGAAAATGAAAATATGGAATATTAGATATTTTAAAAAACTCTGATGAGTGCTATGCAGTTTTTGAAAATAAGACCAGGCTGCTTCAAAGTGTCACAAACTGGTCAACCAAGGATGCTCATCAAGCTGAAAAGATTTGGCTAAAACAGCTGAACTGTTCCTGTGTGATTTCAGAAACTCAGACAAAGAGGCAGCAGAGGAATTCGAAGATGCTCTTGATGCAGTTTTGGTTATTCCCTTAATATTTTTCATAACAGATGAGAGAAGATCCCACTGTCATGAATATCAGCCCTTCCTGGATGGAAACCACCTGGAGTTTTGCCCGCCTCCTGGGCCAGAGCAGCACAGCAGGGATGACACGAGGAGCAAGCACAGCTGTCACAGCTCTGTTCAGCATCCTGGCACCGTTTTCTCAGGGAAAAGAGAAAACACTTAATGCTCCTCCCCGGTGAATGTTTTTTAGTGGAATTAATGAGAAAAGAAATCTGGAACTTACAGCTGTGTTGACTTGTGAACATAACAATAAGGAAAATACCCCAAATATATGAGATAACTTTGCAAGGGCAGAAGGTTCTGCGTGGCTTTCTCAGGCTATTCATACCAACTCAGGGCATAATTATATTTATGTTTTCTTTGGCAGTACACTTTTTTCCTTTAGCCACAGAGACACATTCTCAGGAGGCCACCAATCATGCAGAAACTGTGTGGTAAAGGCGGGTGTAAAATTCAAATAGCCTGGTGCCACGCAGTCATTCCCTGCTCCACCCCAGGGATTAGAGCAATGTGGCAGCAGGTGTGACCAAGTGTGTGCATTTTTTGTACTATCGGCCCTAGGGGAATAATATTTGTGCCCATGACCCCCAGAGCTGAACTAGACACACTCCCATTTCCTTGGTGGCCTAAAAGTAGAACCTCATGTAAGTAATTTGGTCTGGTTTCCCGTAGGCCCTTTTAAAACATTTTTTTTTCCTGTTAAATATGCTAGCCAGTAACCCTTTTGACTGTGCATGCTGCTAACTCACAGAGACATCTGGCTGGATTCAAACATTCAAGTGCTTTTTATGGCTCCATCTGGCCAGTGACCACAGCATCTTATAGGGACATTCATTGAGAGGATCCCTCCGCTCTTTCCACAGGCCAGAAAAGCACAGATAACGAAGACGCTGCTAAGAAAACTGCTCAGGAAAAATTGGCAGAAATAGGAGAGGAGCGATTGTATCTCACGTAAGAGAAGTCCAGGCAGACCTAAAGGCAATACAAAACAGAGACTTGAAATTGCACCGCATGTGTGCGAGGAGAAATATGATATAATTGGTTAACTGAGACTTACCTAAATCAGGAAACAGGCTTGAACATTAAAATTCTAAGACACAGTTAATAGAAAAGACTCAATAGGACACAAGGGAAACAGCTATATGGGTGCGGAAGTATGCTAACTCCAGGAAGAGAAATGCTATAGCCAGTTTGACTGCTGCAGAAAAAGCAGCTGACAAAGTGAAACAATCATAAGAAACTTACAGCCCTGCAGGGACCGGTGACAGAGATCACAAAATAATTCTGCAGAAAACGGCCTTTAGCGAGCCGAAATACGGGATCAAAAAGCCACTTGGGTATCAGTTATCTTTTAAGTGAAGGAACATTCGTGGAGTTGCTGCAGAGCTTGTCTCTGTTTAAAAAGTAGAAGATTCATGAACCAAAAATTAAATAAAGATGCCATCATTACAAGTACTATGCATAAAAGCAAGTGGAACAAATTCTTCCCTTCCCGGCTTGAGCAAAGGTTCTATTAAATAGATTTTTCTCCTAAGTACACAATATTTCCAGTAAATCCTCATCCATGTCCAGATATTTGTGCTACAGGCTGAGGAATCCAACCTTGCAAGAGAATACACTACACCTTCCACAAATCAAATCCTAGAACAAATATTGTGAGATATATGAAGAAGGATATGCTACATTTATTTATACAGTGTCTTTCAGACCAAAACATTTCAAAGTGCTTAACTAACTATTGATCAGCACAGATGCCCTCATGAATGTATTCACTGAGCAAAAGGTCGCAGATATCCTTATGTGAGAAACAGCTGTAATTAATTCCCACGTGGAGGAGGAACACATAAGCTGTCTGCAGAAGAGGAGCAATTGGTAAATGTTATACTCCCCTCACACACTTTCTCTGCCAGTGTCAGACTTCACAGTGGTCACCTTTTTGGTTTACAAGTCAGTCAGGGAGTTAGGCTGCAGAAAAATAAACAATTTGTGGAGGATGTGCTGGGATAAGAAGTACAGGAGCAAAGCTTTAAGCAATACAAGAGACACTGAAAAAACCCATCACTTCTTCAAATCTTACAGTCACTCCAGATCACTTGCAGTCGCACTTACAAGAGCGAGGTCAAGCTCTTCACTTTGTTATTGCAGAAGAGAAGCATTCAGATTTTTAAAAATGATCAGAGGCATTTTCACTATTTCCAGTTCCAACACCTGCCTTCACACGTTGCCTACCAAAATCCTTCCCGTATTCTGCCGCATAGTGCTCTGTGCATGCTTTTCTGATTGAGGCAATCTTGTAACAGTTTTGCTTTGACCTCAAAAGGAAAGCAAAGAAACCACCACAGAACAAGTATACCCAAACACGGGAGTTAAAGTCAGCCTTCTAGACCCTCATTTCTCAGCCTACTGCTAGGGCTATCTTGTGAGCAGTAACTACAGCTATTTTTAATCTTTCTCATATTTGAATGGAACATAAACCTAATTTACCTTTGATTGTCATTTGCTGTCATATATATGTTTTATCTCCTTTGTTTGTCTCCATTTTCGACTAACAATTATAGTCAGAGCAACACTGCATCCTACAGGTATAAATGGCTCAATAATTAGCGTAAGTCCCTTTCCCTCCATGTAGGCTGCAGGTAGCATCCTGTTTCAACCTTCAGCAATGCAAATAAGCTGATGTTGGCAGTATATCATGAACTGCTCACCAGCCATTTCCTTAATGACTTGCTAATTTTCCTCTCCATATCCTCCACATGACACACTGGAACTTCCTACGCTTGTGCAGGCCAGTGCAACTGAGAACGCAGCCCATGCCGATAGCCCTACGGTTTTGCTTTTGCGCCAGCTCTTGCTTCTCTGTTTTCCCCTTAAGGAATCTGCTTCCAATTTTTAATTCAATCTCTGATGGTGGCATAAATATAATTCTTTAGGTATTTAATTTCTCTGTCTACTGTCCCTCCTGCTAATCTGCAGCTGCCTGAACTTTGTGTTTCACCGCAAAAGCCAGAGATTAATGGTTTTATTTTTTGTTCAGCATTTCATTCTTGTTCACTTGATTTACTCAAGTAAATATTATACAGCTCCTAACCCAATCATTTTTACTTCTTTTTTTTTAATTAAGTCTGAAGATCTTGTATCCTTGAATTTAGCCCCAGAACATCGTTTAATACATGCAGAATACAAGGCAATCTTTCTTGGATTTGAATACTACTTTCAATGAGTTTTAGAAGCATTAATAGCTGAAAAGTACCATTGTGTCCCAGGGTATAGTAATCTCCTTAAACCTCCAGAAATAACAAGAACATTGTTTTTCTTTTGTATCATAACACTGGCATTTACCAGACTAATACAGTAGGACTCTCATTCCGAAAATCGTATTTTCCTATCTATTGACTGAAACAACTCTGCTGTGCGACCACAGACCTAGGAACTCAAGTATGTTTTGACTCAGTAATACCATATGCTCTAGATAGAAAGTACTTAAGGCTGTCCTCATGGGGTGTGTACCTGCGCAGCGATTGCCTAGGAGTCACTGTTCTGCTGACAGCAAACTTGCTAATGGCACGGCCTCGGGTTTCGGAACATGGAGGAATCCTGTGGTCTTACCAGCTCCAGGCTGCACAACGGCTCAGGGCACTTCCAGTGTGCAGAGCCCTGAAATGTAGCTGTCAGCTACGCGGGGACTCCAACATGTAAATCTCATCCTTGAGGCTTTAATACCTACAGAGTGCTTTTTCTTGGCCTGGTGACCAAACTGGAGAATATTAGTAACAATGAATTATTAAAAAGTCAATGTGCAAGACTTTTTTGCAATGCTCAGTAAAGCAAAACAGTTTTTCTGGGTTTGATTCATTTTTTAAATATTTTAAAATAAAACCTATGTGCTTGATCTCCCTTCCCGTATCCAACAGCTGACACGGTCACCTGGAAAAGAAGAAATTCAGATTCAAACCTCCTTTCTTTAAAGGCTCAGAAGAGGTCTAGCCAGCGGAACTCTGTGCTATCCCACATTTACATGTGCCTAGCGTAGGCACTGCTTTCCGATTTTCACTAGCACTTATTAGCCTTGGGTCAGCAATGGGTTAGCAGCCCATACTACGTCGTACCTGAGCTGGCTCTCCTTTTGCTAGCTCGATTCCAGGGTTAGCAAGAGCAGACACAGTTTGGATGACCATTGGCAATTTTTTTCATATAATCTGCTTCGCGGCAGCTCCATGGGAGGAGATACACTCACACTGTATGTCTGGTAGCAATGCTGCAGCAAACTGGCCAGAGGGGCACGGAGCCTTTTAAACACAGTCAACGCAAGGAACCATCCAGGTGGAGTTCAATCAGTAACAGGGACTCAGGGTTAGAGGCAATGAGTTTCCTTGCTGTTGGAGGGAATTAGAAACAGAAAGCAAAGTCTGTGTCAACACCAAAGAGGCAAATCATTGCAGCTACAATACCAACAATAGGTAAGGGCTCAGAGCAAAAGAATGAGTCCAAAATGCAAAATTCAAAAAGGAGAAGCAAGGCTTTTTTTCTGTTGTGTTTGACTGTTTTTCTTAATTCAGAGTTTTAAAAACAGAACCATCTAATATATGAAATACATTACCGAATTCCCCTGTGCTGCTCAGATCACCCAACAGTCTCTTCCAAGCCAGTATTTACTACTTTGTGTGTTTTTAAAGAAAACCCATCAGTGAAGCAAACCACATTTTGGTACATGTTCGGCTGCTTTTGTAGTTCAGGACATGAGGCACTTGGTTTTTTTTTCATTTTTTGGAGGTAACCTAAGGAGATGGAGCGTAGCCAGGGAAACAGTTAAGAGAATGGACAAGAAACATAAGAGAAACAGAAAGAGCTGGCAAAGACAAAACACAAAGGAAACGAGTTGGTGAACAATAAATGAGAGCCAGAAATAAAACAAAGATTTGGAAAAAAATGTTTATTTTATTTTATTTCAAATTAATAGCAAGAAAGAACCTATAACTGTGGTGCAAATTGCTCAATGCCCCATGCAGTGCCAATATTATGCCATTCATTATACTTGCAGGTGTATTATTTCTAGTTCCCTAGATAACAAAAAATGTTTTCCATGTACTCTTTTGTATTTTAAAATGTATTTTTTCACTGCTATAGTGCCAAAGGTTCTTATTCTTCCAAACTCAATAATAACTAATCATTTTCCTGGCTGCAGACTGGGAGTATGGTTACTATTTTGTGCAGGTAATTCTTCCATCTTTATTAAAGGACCACTCTAAAATTTTGATCCCTCTGTATTTCAAGTCCTTTCCCAAATGCTTATTTTCCCCTGTGAGAAAGGTTTTTCTATTAAACCTCATTCTTGTTCCTAATTCCAAACCTGGTTTCCCTCTATTGGGATGAAAAGTTTATTATGATCAATATTACGCACTTTCTTCTCAAAGAAAATTAAAAAGTAAATCAGCACATCAAAGTGAAATCTAACTTGCCAACATCTTTCCCCACCCACCTGCAACCACTGCACACACGCTGCTGTTGCCTGACTTCGCTTGTGGCTGCTCAACAGCAGCTGTAGAGAGGGTTTAGACAGAGATAAGAGTGTCCGAAATCCAGCAGTAGAGCAATTGATGCTGGAGAGAACTGCTCCAAGCTGCCTGGTCCTTCTCATCCCCACTCCTTTCCTCCTCGCATCTACTGACAGAGAATCCAAATGAGCGGGACTCGATTCTGGTTCAAGATTCATGCAGTGGCTTAGCAAAGCTTCTCAATGAAGAAAACGATCTAGCTCCAAATCTAGTCTGAGGACACTTGTCCTGTCTCCATGGCCACCCTCATGCAGAGGGGGAAGCCCCCCGGGCACGCCGGGGCGCAGCAAGATCCCACCTCACAGCCAGGAGCCCTGTGCGTTGTGTGCCTATCACGTGTCCGGTTTGCACCTCCATGCGAGGACTCCACCCCACACGCACAGCCACTCTGGGTTCGGTGTGCGGGCCGTCGGCTGCCCCGAGGCTTGCCCATTGCTAGGACAGCCATGACAAAACTATGTGAATCCTACAGAAACCAAGCCGGATCATAATCTATTCAGACTTGCTAAAAGCTAACAGGAATGATAGTCTATGGTGTTAACGGTTTACTTGTTAAATTCAGAGTACTAAGCAGGCATCTACCCCTTGAGAAAGTATTTATTTTTGTTTAAATTACTGTATCATCATTAAATTACTGGTTCTACCAGACACAGCCCAAGGACCCTTTTCTGGGCTAGCAGTCAAGCGTCCCAGCTTTGATAAAAGACTCTCAGCAAGACTAATTCCTGAGTTTGACTTGGTTTTGACTTCTGTAAGTCTAGACATTTAAGGCAGTGGTGATTAATGAGACACTACTGCTTCCCATATCATGGTTTAATCCTCCAAACCGAGGAAAAAAAGAAAATGTTACTGCCTTATGCTTTCCTTAGCACATTAAAAGCATATTGCCATCGTAGTATGGAGAAGTCAAAGCTTATTCATCCTCTTTTGAAAAGAAATGCTTCAGACAACAGCCCAAGGAAAAAAGGCTTGTAATAAACCTCCACTTGCTTTACCTTTTCTAGGAAATGAGAATTTATCTTCTATCAGATGATCTGCTATCACAGTCACGTCCAGAGAGAGATTTTCTCCAGGCTCCATCCTGCAAAAGTGTAATAGTAAATAAGGCATTTATGAAGCAACCAAACTACATAGTGAAAGTTGATGCTATGCTTTGACATACTGTAACGTGAACATTACGAGAGCAATGACAATGATTTCACTGATGTGTTTTATCCTCAGACAGGCTGAGGCTCAGTGCTAAACTCTCTCCACTTTGATAGCACTATATTTTCCAAACTTTTAAATTCTAAAAACTTTTCACACTTTAATGAGAATGATGAGAGAGACTGTAAAATTTAAATGCAGCTTCTTCTAGCTATATATGAATGAACATAACCATGCCTAAACATCAGTCTTGCACCGTGTCTCCATTCGTCCATACTCTTACTCCAATTGCTCAGGAGACAGTTCTTACAGCATTTTCTACTCCCGGGACACCAGTGGGGTAGATGGGAATTCCATCGCTTCTTTGTGTATCAACAATAATTCTGTGGCTGATACAGCCATTACTGAAGTAGCAGAATAGTATCAGGAATAGAGATGAAAAAAATCTGAATTTCCATTACATGAGAAATTCTGACATTTCAAAAAAAAAATTCAACCATAATGAAAAGCCAAACTTCTAAAATTCCTATCAATGAAATCCTGTTAATTTGACCGGCCAAAACCCTTGTTTTAAATTTAACTGCAGTTACATTTGCTGATAGATTTCAAACAGAATTTTGTATTGTAGAATGACTTTCAAAGCCAGAAGAGCTACTTCAAATAAAAAACGGAGTTGTACCTCCCTGATCTGACACTTGGTCTGCATTTCTTCATAATAAAATTTCATTGAAAGTTTCATTTATTTATTATTTATATTTCATGTTACTTTTTCTGTATCTCATGCATGCTCACACACTCATACAGGTACACCCATGAATTCACTGGCTCCCATAGATCGCAAACATCATCACCTCTTTTCTTCACCCATCCTGCCTCTGTGCTGTTCTTGAAGCTGAGTCCTCTGCCATGCCAGTTTTATCCCTTTGATTCATTCTCTGCTCTGAACAATGTTGGGTTTCCACAGCAGTTTTAGTTCTTACCATAGGTCTGGCTATTGTCTTCTTAGTCCTTATCTTACATACCATTAGCCCCTTGTTTCCAGATAACTTTGCAACTCCGCAGAACATTTTCATTTCACAGCGAATAAACTGAATACATGCAACAGCAGCTAGAAACCAGAAATAAATCCCACACAGATTGACCAGTCTGCGCTCTGCAGACCACCAACAAATTCTCTCTGAATTTGTGAATGTTCTGTATTTAGACTTTGTGAATTGCTGCCTGGATAACATAGATTTTGACGACTCTTCTGTTTATGTCCGGTAGGAAGCTTGGCATATACTCCAAATGAAACTAGACCTGGAGTCAATAAAAATAATGTAATGTGGCCAAGTTTTCAGAAAGATAGAGCTTTTGAGGAAAAAGTTTGTGAGTGGTCACTATTGGAGTCAGGGCTACATGGGCACTGCGTCTCATCCAGTTTTGCCTTTCCCACATTTTATGTTGTTATGATTATCAGTATCTCTGAAAATAAATCAGACACTCACTTTTTTTCAGCTTCCAGAAATGCCCATTCTGGCCAACAAAGCGATGCAGAGCAGAAAAAAGTACCAGGTCCCTTACCAAAGGTGTTTCCTACAAGTCAGCTTTTGCATTTAATTTCAAGATCCTTCGGCACAGACACTCATTTCTCCATTTAAATCATGGAAAGAGAGAAGAAAATGTTTAAGCTTAGCAAATCAATGCTACAACTTAAAACCTGGCAGTGCTAGTCTTCCTGTTTCCCGGGGGAGGATTAATTTGCTTCTTTTTATTCTTTGCTCTTTATTATTTCAATTGGAGGATGTAAAAGTGCTATTGAGAGTTTTGAAGGATAAACACTATATGTGGTAACTGCTTAAAATAAGAATAAAATTTATGGGGAGTGTAGACATTTTTATCACATTAATGTGACCTATTAATGATAAAGGAAATTTCCTTCATCTAATGAGCTCTATGTTTATAAATGTAACAAGAGAGGATGTTTTAATTCTTACCATAAATCTAAGGAAGTTAAAATCTTAACCCCAAGGTACTTAATACATTTGATTCTGCATTTAAAGGGAATGTTGTTAACATTTATATTGTTTTTGTTACCTACAACATGGAGATCAGATATTTCAATATTCTTTTCATTTTATAGATAAGGTTTTAACAGATATTTCAAAGATATATGTAATCAAAATGAGATAAAATCGTACATGTTGTAAAAGGAAAGTCTGCAAATTTCTCTATTAACATGACATAAGCAATACACGGAATTACACATGAACAGAAAATCAGTCTTATAATCTGAACATATCAAAAAAATCAGATACAATTTATTTGACTGTATTAATTTAATAGAGGCAAATAAACACAAGGCTCAGCCATTCTCCCTTTCTGCCAATGTATTTTACTACTTTTTTAGTACTGTATCCAGTATAGTTTTTTATTAAAGCCAAAATATTCACCAGAGTTGAAAGAGTGCCTACAGTCCATATGGAAAGGGTAGAGTTTGATATCTAGTTCTCAGAGGTCCAGTGCTGTCACTAGGGGCTGCCTTTCACTCTTTATACCAGCCAAGAAGAAGTTCTGCTATTGGGTATGTCTCAAAGTTTCCTTAAAATACTAATTATTAACCACTTTGCTACAGTAAGGAAGTGTTCAAGGGTCCTTTCATCTCTTACATGACCAAGATTGTGCCCAAGAGGTGACGAAAATGTAGACAGCCCCTCTCAAAGGTCCTGACATGTTTTCATGAGCCTGTAAGGTCTTAAGGATGCACCCATACATTTAGGGGATTCAGCTGGGCTGAGAAGTGTAGGATGAGGTGATGAAGGTGATGAACAGATTTCCCAGATAAAGCAAGTGGAACCTCATCAAAACAAGAGGCTTTGTGGTAGGAGAGACCAGGTACCCATTTCCACATTTCTAGGGTGGTTCTCCATCATCTCAAGCCTTTAAATCATGTCCTCTGGCATTTTAAATGTGTGAATATCTGAAAAGTCTACCATTGGCAACTACTGAGCTGCATGCTCCTAGGATGACTTTACTAGTTACCTCAACTAGAATTTAAAACCAGGTCCTGCATTGTTGTGTGAGTTAAAGTTACATCTAAGCCTATAATGCCATCATGCTTTCCAGGAAACCCTCAGAAACTGGAGCAGAAATTTCTTCTGCCAAAAAAAGAACCACTTCATAGGCAGGAATCATGCCAGGTCACTGATGTTGGCTGGCATTGATAAAGTATGCTAGGGAATAAGTAAAGCGAAGAATATAGAATTTTTAAAAATGTAATGTCATATCCCCTCATCCAAAATCTCTTCCTCACTAGAGAACACAGGCCAGATTTTTAATATATTTCACAATTCTCTCTCCAGTTAAAAATGATAAGATTTCACACTTCTCCCTGTGCCACTTCGGACACAGCAACCCTTTTTTCTCCAAGAGCCTGTCAGACTAAGTGAATGATACATTTAACCATCCACAGCAATTAAAGTGCATGGCCTGAAACCAAAATTTTCTGTATTTCAGATGCAAATATTTGTATAATTTAAAAAAAAAAATATCCTTAGGAGTCAAAGTTTTATAAACAACTGGGAAAAATGATGGAAGAGAGTGTTTTATTTTTAATTCAAAGTCCAAATAAAGAATAAGTATACTTTACCTTTCTCTATAAGTGTATCTCAGCCATCTGTTAAAAAAAAAATCAAGTTCAATAGTAATTGGCAGTATAAGAATCGCATTCCTTCTGCCCTTTGCTCAGGCACGATGCCACATAAGTTTGATGCCATAAAATTTAATTTTTTCATTTTGAATGATTTACAGTGGAGCAGAACCTATAAATCAGAACAGTAACAGGGGTTATGAATAGGGATGTATGTTTTTCCAAAATGTCTAAATGAAATATTTTGAAACATGGTAAAAGAACTGCACAGTTCTCCACCTGGCAGCCATAATTGAAGTTAATAACACTTGTTTAGACATAAGGAAACTCTTTGACACCTAGACCTTTTTTTTTTTTTTAATAAAATGATCAAACAATCATCATCTAGTCTTAAGAAATCAAAGCAGTTAGTTCTGGCAATATGTTATATGAAGGCAGTCTTGCTTTCAGCTATGTTCCCAACTGTGTCTAATAATTTTGAAAATACACACCAATTCCTTAGCACAATCCCCTATTTTAATCATACACCATATTGTAAATCCTACTGCAGCACTTAGGAGCCTTTACCATAGTGCCAGTGACGGACGATATGAAACACATCGTATGAAGAGGCTTTGATAACCTCAATAAGTATTGTTGATTTTGCAGTATTTCAGATGCATGTTTAGACTTTCCTGTTTCTCTCTTGCACATGTCACAGCTGACAGCTGATAGGATACAAGTGCTTATTTCTCCACAGTTAATTGCACCATGCCTTGGAATATTACTGTTCTTGTCCTTGATGGCATTCAGAAAACATAACCCCGCAACTGAATACAGTTCCTTTGTTCAAGGAACAAACTTTCTTAAAGAGAATAAAACCAAACCGGTAAAAGTTTGGAAATCCCCTAAAAAAAGGCTGACCACCAGAGCCCTGTAAAAGCACTGAATCACTTTGTTCACCCACTAATTCATTCTGCGCCTGGGTTTCCAGTGTTCTTGATGAACCTAAGGACCAGGGGGCAGAAAGATGTTTTGCTCGCCACAACTCTTGCCTTCTGCTCTTGAGTTTTTAACTCACCAGACTTGCTTACTCCTGGAAGCTGTGAAATACTTCATCTTTACATCCTAGCAGCCTTCTGTGACCTCTCATTGGGTTCTGGGTAGAAGAACATCTAGGTCTTTTGTTATCTGCCCTTTTATCTCTTGTTTCCTCAAGGACCCAGACAGAAGCACGTTTGCAGGCACTCCTGTGGTGGAGAGCTGCTTACTTCCAACCACCTCTGTTTCCACAGTGGGAGGGAGAAATCTTCCAGATCACCAAAGCACTGCTGAATAAAATCTTGAGGAACAGACACCTCACAGGAAAGGCTGGTTTGGTAAAAGAAGGAATTATCCTCATAATTGAACTTTAGGCTTTTGCATCACACTATATGGTTGCAATGGTGCACTTCTAAGTCCTCACAGCAATGCTGGGGCCACATCAACATCTTTTTGAATGCCCCATCTTCATATCATGTGAGCTTAAAATTCTTATGGTGAAGAATAATACTTCTTTCCTTAGATCATCATCAAATATTCATCACTTTGATGCTTTACAGACTGCACCAATTAAACCTAGGGTGAGACTTTAAATAGTTTAATTTAGAATAAATGTCTTGCTTTGATTAAAATCTAGCTTATTTCTAGGCAACTTTGAGTCAGCTGGGAGCAAAGTAAGCTAACCGTTTACTCAATCAGAAATACATATGCTCACTCAGGAATTTGCGTTAAACTCAGGTAGTTAAATTGTTGCAGGTTCATGTGTCTGCAAAGCCTGAAGCCCATTTATACAGCAAATATCCACATGAATGCAACTTACGATCATGAACACGGATGACCTGGGACCATCATAAGCTTTTTTAAAAGTGTCGTGTAGGATCTGACCCTGCATGGATTGTTCAGATGAAATTCCTGTGGGTTTCCAAGGGAAAGCAGGATCTGCAGCATCCTGGCAGCCCAAGTAGGCACACGGCAACAAGAAAAAATCAGCAGATGATGATGTCATCCACCAGCGTCTGCCCTTATAAACCCAGGAAATACCAATCAATTTATATCTCATCATCTTAACCCTGAACTTCTAGGTAATGGGTTTACCCCGTATTCCCTCCTTTTCCAAAATGTTGTCCTGTTCCCTCTTAACTTGATTTACTCTACTTATTTCAGCTGCTGACTTTGGCACTTTATTCCCAGCTGTAACCAACCACAGCATAAAGACGTATCCCATAGCTGCTCCGGTGCAGAGTGGCAGAGAACTCATTCACATCAGTTCCAGCTCAGGTGAATAGGCTTGTCCTTGTACACTGGCTTAGAAAGATTTAACAAACAGCCTCAGACCCCACGGGCACAGATGCCCACACCTGCTAAGCCCAGGGTAGAAAAAAAGCCTAAAATACTATCAGCACTTTATTCAGTGTTTGGTTTAGCTGTTTTATGTGGAAGCAAAACCAATCAAAGGGAAAGGCAGATTTTGTAACCTCACAACCCAAACAGCGCACTTGCGTGTGGCTGAGGGAAGTCCTGCGTTTTGTCACTTAAAAGCTTTCCTAAAATTTTATACATTTTTCACCCAAAAATCAAACGCCTAGCGCATGTGCATAAAAGTCACAGTCAGATTCCTCAGCTGGGCAAGTGAAGCCTTTTTTTGTTTGTTTTTCCAATTTCAACTACAGAAAACTCCTCCTGGTATAATTCACTTCAAAGTCTAAAATTTGTTCCAGTGATAATTGCTGAATTTATGTGTATTTAGAACCCAGTACTTAAATAAAACAGCTACGTTGGGTGATTATATATAAACACTGTGCCAATTTCTTTGAATAGGAATGTAGTAAATTACTACTGATTACACAAATACTGATTAAAATTTGAAGGCAAATAAATAACGAAGAGGGATGTTATTTATTTGTCCAAATGCTCTTAAGAGTGCAGTCATGCCAAGCACAACTTCCAATGAAAGCAGAGGATGGAAACACAGCGTTATGCTGGTGGATGGCCTGGACTGAATCATGAAGACAGCGGCGATCCCTGGTTTAAGGTTTGCTCCGTCTCTCTGTCTCTCTGTTTTCCCTCGTTACCTCTGTAACACTGGGAGCTGAGCTCATACCAGGAAAATTCTGACATTAACTTTGCGCTTGAAGTTCCTGTTCAACATACTGGGGTTTTCCTTTTGTGCAAGCTGATAAAAAAGGGAAGATGCGGTCGGTAAAATCAAGGGAAATATTCTCAAATCTTATGTATTGCTCCCCCATGCAGCACCTGCAAGTACCTTCTAAAACCTTTGAGTCCAAATGCAAATCTGTCTCTGGAAATGGTTAATGCATCTCCTAAACACTGCCTTCAATCTGTTTTACAAGGAAGGATATTGACACTTGGGTAAGTTCTAGGAGAAAGCAGAAAATTATGAATTAGATGTTCGAGAATAAAAATTTCATTTAAACTAACGTGAACCACAGGAGAGCGTGGCAATAATAGTTTACATACACAGAGGATAAAATTACTGCAGTTCCATGCAATTCACGGTCTAGAGTCTTCGGTGGCACAGGTCAGTACAACTGCACTGAAAACAGGGACATTGGGTGATTTACATGAGCCGATGTTGTCTGAGCTGAAGCAGTTGAAATGATAATCGTGTCGCAAACAAAAGCTGGGACCCTGGGCTGATACACAGCTGGACACGGATATTTTATGCAGTGTCTCTGCATCAGCTATGAAATTTAGCCTCGTGAACGTGTCATAAACAAAAGGGCTGTAGGGCTCTAGACAGCATTTCTGTATACCTTTCTATACCAACATCCACTTGTATAACCCAAATGCAAGGTTTTACTGTGCTCCACACCATAGGTGCGTCTCTTCTTAGGTATATTTAATCCCATTATATCTAACCTGTGCTCTTTTAAGAGTAACATTAAAAGGAACTCAATGCTCTAAGCCAGAAGAAATAGGTACTGGCATTTCTATGTTCATGTCTGTAATGGTTCTTTTTCTTTTTTTTAATTAAATTTTTCAATTGAATAATCCAGAACACTCTAATTTCTTTTGGCAATTGAGAAAGAAAAGCTAAACCAGATGAGAACCTGTGGTTTAGACAGTGATACCAAGTTTCATTCACAGATTTTCATGCAGATTTTTATTAGAAACAGCACACATCTTAAATGAAAGGAGCTGCTCCTGTGTATTAGTCATAGAACAGTAAGGTTCAACTCATACTAGAGAACTCTAATTATCAGATGTAACCATTAAAACCTGGAATTACTTTTTTTCTACTTCACATGAAGTATACTAAAGTTGCTGCATACAATTTCTTTACTCTTGTATACTATTTTCTCATTCCACTGAGTGTACTGGATTAACAGAGACAACCCTAATGTTCCAACCACAGAACTAAAAATAAAACCAAACATTTAACTGAGAACTAAAAGATTAATCTCTATTTGCTACTTCCCCTTAAATACTTCAGTAAGCAGGTATATGAATCTCTTCTTTATAATCTGTAGGGAAAATAAAGCATTAAGTCCAATTTCTGCACTATTTTACATGGGTTTCAGCCCTGGAAGTACTCACCATTCCTGCTTTTTAACTACATCATTACTTAATCAAAATATTTTAAACATGGTTGTAGGAATAAAAAGAACTGAACTGAAATGTTATGGTCTCTAACTTTTCTGTAGCCCTCTTTGTCTCTTATTTGAAAAAAAGTACTATGGTACAATGCAGATAACAAAAATATGATGTCATTGGGGAAACATATGCTTATTTTTAAAGATTCTGCTGGGAGTCCTCTGTATATGTAGAACTGCTCTAACTGAAACTCAGGTTTTGTCCAGTTGATTTCTTGCAAAGCATAAAACAGAATTCACTTGTCTCTGGTGTTATTTGTAGAAATACGTATCAGTGAGATCAGAAAACTATTATACATTCTCTTTTTTAAACATGTCCCAATAAGCAGTCTGTTATATTTCTGGTAGTGCAGCATATTAAGTTACCTTTTAAGTTCCTGCCAGTTGGGAGCTCCTTCATTCAAAGTAGAACCCCAGTTTTGCTTCAGGCTAGAACTTAGCAATAATCATGTTATTTTAAGGATCTAATTTAGACTTTCTATAAATTCAAAGTGTTGAGTTAACCATGTTCTGTTTATTTGTGGAATATTTTCTGACACCTTGTTACACAATTAATCTACAACCTCAGTTTTGACCCCGGTCCTAAGAATAGAGGCCTGACATACATAGCCCATGCCACCTGTAGCATAATGTATTCTTTCACTCTTATCCCACTCGTAGATACCGGTTTCCTGAAACGAAAATGGTCAGGCTGAAAATCAGCTATTCAACACTGCCAGTAGAAACAAAAATGTACAGAAGTGTAAACAAGAGAAAAGAATGGATGAAAGAAATCATTAACAGCCACCCACATCTAAAGTCTCCAGCTCCGTTTAAGTGGGTAAGGATTTTGTCTTGGGCTTCAAGTGGGCCAGAATTCATCAACAACCAAAGGCAAATTGGGATCTGCATCTCACCCTGCCGGAATGATCTTACCAGTAGCTCGTGCAGTCAGGGGTTAGGGACTCCTGCCACGTGCACGACCTTCAGCCCTTTCCTTGTTTCAAACAAGAGAAAAAAACAAACAAATGAAAATCCCGTTCATCCCCTCAATAATATAACAGACCCTTATTTAAATACAGACAACTCATAAATGTAAAAAAAAAAAGGATTATGGAAATTATTGCATAAT
This sequence comes from Anarhynchus alexandrinus, assembly GCA_008711295.1. Classification (NCBI taxonomy): domain Eukaryota; kingdom Metazoa; phylum Chordata; class Aves; order Charadriiformes; family Charadriidae; genus Anarhynchus; species Anarhynchus alexandrinus. Next base: position 482,262 of record VUYV01000161.1, read on the forward strand.
TAATAAAAATAATAAAGACCTTTTTTTCCCTGCATTACTGTCATCATCCATAACATATGTGCTTTTATTTTTTCCAAATAATGTATCCCAGTCCAAACAGCAGAGATTAATGGTCCCATCTTTCCAGTGAGATCCAATATCAGCTGGTGTTGTTGCAGTAAGCAACAATACTAACAGATACAGAAACAGTACCTAGAGTCTGCCCTCCTCCTTTAACAGTTTCTTTTCATCAGACATTTTGGCAAAACCACTTAGTACCCAGCATCCTGGTTGCTCTTTGTGATGATAACAAACAGGTACAACTGAGCTTAAATAAAATTTGGGGGTTTTTTTTAGTTGTAAATAGCAAGTAAAAGTAAATGCTTACAGTGTACTAGTAATTTTCGTGCAATGGATTAATAAACAAATGAGGTACTGATTCTGGGATGCTTTAAGATCACCCAGAAAATCAAAAAAACTCTCCAATCAGTAGTGAATCTTTATCTCCTCATCCCCTTTAGCTACTTCACTAAACCCCATTCCCTTTTACTTTGTAGTAAACTATGTAATACTTTGTTTTTATTTCAGCTAGAGCCACTGAGAGAACTGTATGAATAAGAAAACTGTTCAAACTAAGTAGCAGCTCAATATTTGTCCATCAGGAAAAGGAAATAATCAAAGCCATCCTCACCTAGGCTACGCTAGTGCAGTACAGCATGGGCATGATAATGTATAGCAGCTTTTGTACATACATGACAAATGAAGCAAGATCTGATGAATTGTCCAGCAGTTTTAAAATGGTCTGTAATTTCCCTCACATGTCACTCCATTAGTTGTTAGCTCCTGAACTTGCCACTTAGAAAAATTACTTGTGATTTGCTGAGTAATAAATATGCATTTCTATTCAACAGAAAAGTTTCCATCTCCCAAATCTGGAAATGTGCACAGAGCCTCAGAGCCTATTATTCCTTCTAGATTGGATAATCTCTATGTAACTCAACAATCACAAATTTTCGCAGTTATTCAGAAATGCAGAGAGAAGGCTCAGAAAAATTTCCCTGGAAGACCAATGAAATAAAATTTGATCTCATAAGGATTCCTAGCTTCACATTCAGAGAAAGCCAAACATGGGCCACTGTTCTGGGATTAAAGTTTTCAGTTTTTTTGTTTAGACCCAGCCCAAATGAACCTTTGGCATTTTGAGATGCACATATTTCCAAATCTGAATGATCCAGTTCAGCTGTTTGAGAAACCCTATGCTTTTCAGAAAGCATCCTTGCTTGGAAAGCAGATCCTTTGCCTGATTCACAAGCCAGAAAAGAGGATTCAGGACATATTTCACCTGATCTGAAGACTGTTATGGCGAAGAGAGGGTTCCCCCAAGGTTTGCATCGCTGACAGCCACAACAGCATCCGTCTTCCTGGTACTGACTGTGAGGACTTCAACAGCAGAAACATACACTGACAAAGCATTTCCCTAGTTTCTCAGGTAAGGAAGTAAGGCTTTGAGTCATCTATTCATCCACTTAGGATCAGGTCTGAGGTTAGTGTCCTAGGTTACCTCCACTCAGCAGAGGGACACTTTTGGAGCACAGTTCAGACCTTTCCAGAGCCTTGACTGTTCTGCCTATGCTATCTCTATGCTGAGTGTCAAAAAACTTGTAGGTGCCCAGGCTCCTAGCTTAGGCACCTTATTTAGGTGTATAGAGCTGGAGTAGACAAACGTGGGCCTTAGAGGTCAAATGAGTTACCCAGGGAGGTAGAGGCTGTCTGGACAAGACCAGAAATGGAAACAAGATGGTAAATCCTCCTAGTAAAAGATTTTGCCCTAATTCTGTACCTCAGAAACATCCCCAGTTTCACTATTCTGGATGCTGGGCACTGCAGGTGCAGTCCTGAAGCCTCAGCACCAAACACTGAGCAAAAGTTCTCAGGCTTGAGAGTGCTTTGTGTAACACTGTACTTGGAATATAAACTTTCCAAGTGTCACAGACCACGAAAAAGGTGCTGAATGGTTGGGCTTTGAGTCTAATGTGCCCCTACTACAAGACACTCTCATGTCAGTATCTTTGTCTGAAACTACAGCTCTCCTAAAAGCGCAATGAATGAAATCTACAATAAAAAATAAATAAATTAAAATAAACCCCACGACTTGAACACAAACAGTTTTTCTTCAAAAAAGGCAGCAAGGACTCCGTGAAGTCAGTACTGCTTTGTTGACTACCGCTTATTTTACACGAAAGATGCTCAAGGACTGTTACGGTGAATAGCAACCTAAAATTGATACGGCACAAAGCGCAGCGGCTGCCAGCTGTGCCCGAGCAGGGCAGTCGTCCTCAGCCTCTACTCTTGAATGCTGGAGCCCAAGCAAGGATCTTTATTTGTGAAACAGTTTATGTGACCTGAGCAATCTGACATTTTAATGGTCTAGCAGGTAGATTTTTGCTCGAGTTGTGAAAATGGGCTTTTTGGAGAGTGGTTATAGCAGCCCAGGAACAGCTGCTCCTCAGGGCTATAGGAAAGCTTTTATTCTGCACGCTGGCCTCCTTTCAGTGAGGCCCTCTCTTTAACCTGCAGGGATCATGCAGGAAACATAAAAGTTACTGAGGCTTTGCTGACCTTGTCAAGGCCACGTGTGGGAATTTTTAAAGTTTGAGTTGCTTCAAAATTATAGCAATTACTAGAAATATTCCAGGAAAAAAGGACTTTCTTTTTTTCCCTTCTGCCAGTTCAGATTTCCCACCTGAAATTGTCATTTTCATCTGCTAGTCCTTTAAAAAAATAGAATTATAGACACTTTTTAGTCACTGGATAACAGATGTTATAAAACACTGTGGCACTCAGTCATAATTAAGTCAGGCCTAATATGCATCTGTCAGAAACCATTGACCTTTGCTGATGATGGTAGGGAAAAGGCTTTGATACTCTACCACACATTTAAGGATTTTTGAAGGAAAAATGTCAAAGGTTTGGGTGTTCTGGCAGGAAATTACCTCTTGCGTTCCTAATGACAAATGTTTTTAGCTTAATCTAAGTAAACAAAGAAATGGTGATACTTCAGTTGGGATTTCTAATCCAAAATATCATCTTTCCTATGCTTTCCTAGCAAAGAATCAAGGAATTGTAGAACTTACAGAATTTTTAAGGGGGCAATATGTCAGAGCAAAGGAACAAAAGCTCTTAATGCAATTGACAGCTTTCACCTACAGAATGTAGCGGTAAAGGAAAACTTGAAAAGGGAATAAAAAGAATTTTGTTTTCAAACTGAATTCAACTACATGACTTACCTTAAATATTGTGGACGCCACAAGGACTGGGTGCTCACAAAGCTCTTTGGAAAAGGATCGGTAGCTCAGCAATAGTCAACTTTTTGAAACTTGTAACACAGCTTATCCTGTATTACTCTTAGTCTCTTACTTTAACTTTTGGCCCAAACTGGATGTCCGGCACCTGCTAGCGATCCTTGTTTGCAAAGTCAAGCCACTGAGCTAGACCTACCTTGAACGTGCAGCAAGCTGAAAGATCTCATCCTGTAGGATGAGGCGTTATAAGAGCAAACACCAGTAAGGACTGGGAGGTGGGCAGCTGAAGAGGAGAAGGCAGCAGAAAGAAACAGTACCCAGTGGCTACAGCACTAACCAAACATCTCCCTGCAATCTCGGCTTCTGTTTCCTGCCTGACCCAGGCTCCTGGTTTTTTCTTGGCCAAAAAAATTCAGCGCAGATCACAGAGGTTCCCAGGCGTACAGGCACCAAAGTCCCACTGATATCAGCACAACTGGAGGATTTACGCCATGAAATTCCCTTATGAGCCCAGGCCTTAATGTCTCCCTGCCTCAGCTCTCTATGTATAAAGTGGTAGTAATATCCCCTTTCCTCGGGGAAGGGTAGCGAGGATTAATGAGTTAAGAATGATGAAGATGTAAGGGAGAGTATTAAATGCTTTCAGCACAGAAAGGTAATATTATTTTTCAAGTCCTATAGCTTTCAGAAAGCCCCATGTATGTGTGTGCATTAGTGTATTTAACAAAATTTCTAAATCACATATTGAGGAGTTGCAAAGAACATTTTAAAGGTCTTATTTCGGTATATTACATTCATTAACCTTTTATCAAATTATTTTTATTATCTTTCAAAGGTGTGTCCACTCAGATACTATGCTCCTAAATATCTTGTGGATTAACCAGTGCACATGAAAACGGTGGTGTTTTCATAGCTTGATTCCTTTAAGCAGGTTATTGTATTTTTTAGCTTCAAGGAGAACAGAAATTTACCTAAGCCCACACAGAAATTCAGGCTTGAAAGCTGTACAAAAGCCATGACAAACAAACAAAAAGCTTATTTGGGAGATGAAGGAACATAATCTTTTCCCAGCGCATCTGCAGAGTAGACGGCAAGACAAATGGCAGTGAGGAAAAGATCAAATAACATCCCTCATTGCCTAAAACAAATAAATAATCTAATACCAAGGATTAAAGATCAGATTGTTTAATATATATGCCTCCTTGACCATTGGAAGAAATGTACATGGTAGCGTTTTATGCTTAGCCTCATGAAAATTTGCCCCAAATGCTGGCTGTTCTGCATAATCAGATTTCAGCTTTGAAATAGCTTTTGCTTTCCTATTCCAGAAAGGAAGCCAGTGCTTCCCAACGCTGCCCTGGGAATGCCATTACTGCACCTACCTAAACAACAAAAAACAGAATGGAAAATAAACTCACATGGAGGAGAGGGGAATGGAGAAGCAGCAGCCCCAAGATAGGAAAATAAAACCGCCCCACACATTCAGACATGGCAGGTCTTGAGTTAAAGAGACAGTGCCAGGTGATTCAGTCATCATTTACGTTCTGTGGTTTGACAGCACATAATGTTACTTTTTCTTTTGAATTAAGAGGGCTTTAATGGTGTTTAAACCTCTTGCTGCCACACCGGCAACTTAAAATTTTGAAGCACGTCCCTAGTTTTTTTGGAAAGACAGTGAAAATCACTCCAAATAAGGAAGTGGTGTTCAGAAGGAAACCCATGACTCTGCTCCTGATTTGGCTTTTATGCAATGAAGTATGGATGTTTCCATTAATCTTTTTCTTTTTTTGGCTGTTAAGAACTACTGTAAAATTTGCACCACCTTTCTCATGAAGCACCAGACCTTTCTTCTTAAAGTTATTTTCCAATTAAATTAATGAGTATGGTATTTCATCTGATGGCAATTTTCTGCAATGAGATTCCAAAGGTTAGCAGAGATAATACTTTCTCCAATTAAACATTACTATATTGCATTTCTTCTTAATTCTCCAAATTCCAATTTTAATTAATCATGACAATATGTATTGCCAATGTGTTATGCTTATAGAAATTAGCCCCATCACCCAAATATAGTGTTCTTCACATCTGGCACATTCTGATTTTCTCCAACCAGACACTCAAAGACCTCAAATCAGGAACTTCAGGAGCAGTCCCACAGAAGAGATTTGGACTGCTCACACTGTCTTGGTGCAAGACTGGGGTCTCAGAGCTGCCACAATCCTATTTCCTAGCTCAATCTCCAGCACCTGCAGCCAGAATTCACCAAAGACAACATTAGTCTTAACTTTTTTTTTAACCAGTCAAGGCTTGGTCACCTTCACTCTCAGTATACCACAGAAAACTGGCTTCATTTTACGTTTGGTTTTAGTATTCCATTGTCCCCTGTCTGTCCTTTTTCTCTGTTTAGTGCTACTCCCTTCCTAATTTATGATGACCAAGAACATGGAGGGACACCCTCTGGGTTCATTTTTCCTGTTCATTTAATTTCTTTATTAAATGTTACTTTCTTTTCCCTTTACTTTTATGGCAGGCTCAAACCTCCACACTGATCTCCAAACACAGCAGATGGTGTGGAAATTTGGACTGAAGCCTTGTGAACAGCTTCTATTTCTCTTATGGTCCAAACTAAATGCCCTGATCTGGCAGGAATTCAGAAATCCAAACAAGAGTGCTGATCCCGCAAGGTTTCAGCACGTATCGCACTGCGAGGAGGCGACCGGGCCGTTTTGCTTCCACGGACCTGCTCCCACACTCAAAGCTAAGCGTGTATCTAAGCTGCCAAAGGGGAAATTACAGTCAGAGCTCTCTTTCACTCATGCTAATCCCTTATTGCTGGAACAGCACCTCACTTTCTGCCCAGGGACGGGGTCCACACACAGATATCACCCCCTCCTCGCCCCTCCTCTGCTCAGGTTGTACCCGGAGCCTTTCAACTGCAGAGAAGGATCAGGGCCTACATATGCACAGTCAGGACAGAGCTGTCACAGCTGACAAGGAAGCGTTGGATGGAGCTGACCTTACCTCCAAAGGTTGTTTTGATTTTTTTTCTCCATCTGGAGGGCAATGTTAGGGTCTAATATTTATCTGAACATTCGGGCGAACACTCAACGCTTTGTCAGGACTCTGTATGAATACTGAATTCTGAAGAACTTCAAGTGTACCATGAAACTGGAAAAATTCAGCTGCATGCTGAGAGGGGTGGCTGCGATGGAGGGTAAGGTCATAACCAGGAGTGATAGAAACTATAAATCTTGAAAAATTGTTGTTTGACCAACAAATATTCTTCCCTTGATGTCCATTAAATTTTACAGTGCAGGCAGTGCTTGAAAACTCAGAAGTAAATGTGTTTCATGCAGCCCAGCCTTGATGGTAAGCGCTTGAGGGGGGAAAAAAACCTCCAAGACAGATGATGAAAGGCTTAAATCTAAACTGAGATGTTTCTTCTTACTTAAAATCATGCAGATTCAGAAAGAACTGACCACTGTTGAAGCGAAGGAAAATTTCTCCTGGGGACAAACGCCAAAGCTTCTTTGTCTGAGCCTGGCCAGCACTGGAAACCCAAAACTGTCTGGAAGACTTCACTGGCCAAGCTGTGGTTTATACCCCACTCTGATGGGTGAAGGAGGAGAAGACGTAGGCTGGTAAAGCTTTTAAATACCTCATTGAGGGAAGGCAGGCTCTTGGATTCCCGTAAAGGCACTACACTTAAGAAACCATCACTTCATTCAGACAATCCAAATTTCCACTGTCCACAAAAGTAGCTGTGATGAGACAACTCTCACAGGCCCTAATTGTCCGTGTGCTGTTGACCTGAATCGGGTAGGAGATATGATCTGGTCTGTTGGCACCTGTCCTCATGGCTGTGGGTGAAAGTCTAGTGCTCCAGCTGTTAGGTAGGTTACCAACCACAGCAAAATTGTGAAGGTCTGTTCCTTTTCCAAAGCCAGTCATGGGCAATTACTGCGCTGACTGTTGAGGATCTCATGTGAGACATGCTTTGTTCTGGGCTCCTTGGCCACAGGTCTTCTGAAAGGGTCAGGGAGCAGCTCTGCTTTCATGCAGTGTCTTCAGAGAGCGGACAATACCCCTCAATTCCCCCATATCCACCAAGTCTGCATTAGCTGTTGATTAGCTGTGTCAGAGACATGGACAGGAACTAACAAGTAAGGCTCAGTGTTGATAAATCTCAGGCAATTTTGGCTGAAGATAAAAAGTAGCTAGAAGAAAATTCAATTTAGTCGTCTTTGACTGACTACTACTACCTTCTGTGACGGCTTACAACCTGTGGGGGCTTATATCTCCACCTGCTGCTCAAAGTCTATGTAGCACCAGCTACCTTTTTCTTTACTCTGTCTGAGCTCTTGCCCTTTCTTTCATAAATAAATGTAGACCCCTGACCAATTTATAGCCTACAGGCACAACTGAGGGAAAGCAGGTGTGAAAAATCACACTGGAGAGGTAAAGATGAACCCCAGTCCTACAAAGGGAAATCATTAATCAAATAAAGAACATAAGTTAACATGTAGCTTGCCAAAAGCATTTGAGATTTCCATTGGGTTCTAAATAACAAAAGGCTTCACACAGTTCCCAGTGACGTCACCACTATGTAACTGGATTTCTATCAAAGATTGCCATGTTATAAAGTCACCTGTTCAACTATGTCAGCAAACATACGTCTCAGCAGATTCAGGAAGCCCACTGTGTTAGGAGCTCTACGGATACACAGGGATAGAGCTGCCACTTGGATCTATCCAGAAACTGAGTTGGGCTGTGTTAGGTCTCAGAAATGGCATTTGAACAGTGGTCTAGGAATTGTGCTGACTGCTTATCGGGTGTTGATGTTGACAGGTAAAGTGCCATGAGAGTCTCTTATCTCTCTCTTTGTCATGTTACTGGAGCTGTGGGCAGCAGAGGTAACTCAAAATGAGTCCTACTCCATAGAAAAGAGAAGGGGTTATCTAGCCAGAGGGAAGTCCTTAGTTTGTTTCTTGCCCTTGGGCCAATAGAGCCAGTCCCTTCACCGGTGAGAAGCTGTGATATTACACTGACTTTGTAACTGTGAATGACAGAGAAAGGTGCAGAAAAACTAGGGCTCAGGTCTCTTTCTCAATGACTTTCGGTTACAGTTTTCCAGATTTCTAGGTTTCTCCTGGTTTACATGTCCCTGAAAAATCTCAAAAGCAAGAACAAGCAGAAAACTGGCTGAAGTCTGAGAAGTAAAAAAGAGGAACTTTTATAGCCCTCTTCAGTTAAGGTGCAGACAGCAGTTAACCCTAAGTTTCCCTCCCCTTGCACATAAGGGGTCATGGCTAATCACTTATGACTAATTGCACACTTGTGTCAGGGAGATGGCTTTTCACATCTGGTTCAGATAATCCCACAGTCCTGAAATGTTCCACCAAATGTTGCAAAAAAATACAACCTGTGCAGAATAACAGCTGGTGGATGACCCGAGCCTGCAGACTGACACCTAATAACACATTTGCACCCTGCAAGAAGATCTTATTACAGCATGGTCATTTTACATGATGAAGGATTATCATCTTCAGGATGAGAATTCCACCTTTAAAGTGGAGCTATAAACGTTGGAGGAAATGCTGGCTGAAGAGCTGACCAATGTGCTATAAAGCCAAATGCCAGACTTGGGGAGAGGGGTCAGGACAGGGAAAAAGATCCTCACTATAAAGTTTGAGTAGCAGCTTCCCAGTCAGGGGTCTGAACTTTCTGACACATCCACAGCTTCAACCTGGCCTGTGATTTTTTTTTCGTACAGCACCCCATACCCACCTCAAATGTCTTCGTTCTTAATCTTTCTCAGAAAACAATTTTGTCAGAAAGATTAAGAACAGTTAGATGTGACATTACAGATATATGAAAATGGGAAAAATAATTTTTTACTCACGAGAAAGTAGTGCTGCAGATTGCCAAATGGCTTCACCAAGATATCCTCTACTTCATTCAGAAGCATTAGCAACAGCTTTTCAGTCCACTTTCTCAGTGGTTGTAATTATTCATTAATAGTGAATTAATTAGCTCTCACTAAAGTTTATAAAATTTGTGTTTAAAAAGTTCGATCCGTGTATGACTTCTCTAGGTATAATACAAGCAATATAAGACATGGTGTGCTGTCCCATCACAGACTGCTGGGTTTCATTTCATAGCACAACTTTCATTACGCACATTACCTTCAGGAAAGTGGCTCCCTGCACCAAAAGCGCTCTTCCAGGACACTACATTACTAATGTAGACGCACCCTTCTAGAGAATGTGGAACTATTTCCCTGAACTCCATAGACATGAGCAATTAGCCCTCTCAGTTTTAGAGTACCTGTCTCCCAAGGTAAGACTGTATTTACATAGTCAGTATATTCAAACCTGTCTAAAGATTTTGTACTGTATCAGGAGGACAAGTGAGAAAACTGATGGGAAGTACGACACCTGTGGGGATTTTTACCTTCTGGGCCCCAAATGTTCAGTCTAATGATGTGGGGTTTGTGTATTCAATGAGCTATAATCACAGTGGATGTCTACAGTAGAAGTATCTCCAGAAAGGTTAGTATAGGTGGTTCTGTATCGCACCTGATATAGTAAGCCAAGCAGTTCAAAGCTCCTGCCCCTTTTATATGTGTATTCTAAGAGTAAATTCAAACTGACGTACAAAATCAATTGTTGACAATACTCCAGTCCTCACAGTTTTAAATACTTTAAAAGAGAATATAAGAGTAGACGTATAACATTCTGTATGGGTCAAGAATTACGGATTTTGTGGAAGTGATAGGAAACAATGTGCAAATACTCTTGCACATCAGTAACGAGGCAATAGTGAGTCAAAATTTAGGGGAAGACAAAAACCTGGAGTTTTCTACATCCAATTCCAGAGAAAAAAAAAAAGGTATAACAGGTATAACAGAGAGGAATAAGAAATTAATTAAATCACAAACAATGACACAGATATAGTATCACAGCCTTCAGTTCACTTTACTCTCCGTTTCACAAAATAGTCCTGCTGGTCATAAAAGTTTTGCTTGTGTTGCAGATTAGGAAGGCATGTATATAAAAATATACTAAAACCTGAAAGACAACCTCATCTGTCTTTAAGTACCTAAATTGCCAATCTGTTATTCAGGGCACTACGTCCTCAGTACTATGAGGCCAGCCTTGGCACACATTGCCTAAATATCCCATTTACCTCCCTGGTATTCTTCTAGAAGGACCCAGCATTCACCATATCTGCCTGACATGAACCATATGAGAGTGCCACAGGAGAGCTGTGATTGCAATGCACCTGGCAGGTCCTCTCTCAAGAGAGGGACAAACTCAGATCTATACTGATACATAGCAGAGTCCCAGGATGCTTCATCTGGCATGCACTGAGGCTTACTTAAGGCCATACCAATTTATGGACTTACATCCACACAGTTTGGCCAAAAGACAAATTTGGGTCTGACTGCAGGTCTGAGTCCCAAAATACAAAGTCAATATGGTCAGCAAGACTCAAGCAAGCATTGGAATACGGTAAGATCTCCTACTCAAAGTTGGCTTTATTACTTAAATATTACATAATTAAATTGAAAAAACAACAACAACAACAACAAAAAAAAAAACAAACCAAAGAAAACAAAACCAAAACAAAAAAAAATCTACACACCAAAACAGAGGCAAGGTTCAGTCTTTTCTGTTACAAGGTATGGAGTCCAGGCACAACTCTTTGGTACTATTCTCTCTTTTCATGAGAGAGCAATTACATTTAAATGCAAAAGGTTCCTATTTGGTGTGCCAGAACATGCTGTTTCATGGAACTTGAAAACCAGTCCTTCTAACAAGAGGAGAGGGATCAATATCTGGTGAATGATGCTTCCTTTACAAGAGCAATAATATAATTCTTGGAAAAAAAATTATATGGGATTTTTTTTTCTATTAATATAATCAAGCATAAATTCCACCATTTCAAAGACTTGCTGCTGGAAGAGCCAAAATCATTGCAAAAACATTGCTCAACATGGACAAAAGTAGATCTCCAACACACAACTGGAAACCTACATTAATGAAACCAGCTGGGAGTCCCATACATCCCCCAGCACATGGGCTGTGTGTTCCACAAATCGCGAACTGCAGATGTAGGATAAACCCTAAAAAGTTTATGTTAGGTGAGAGTCCACTTTATGAGTAGTACTGGCAAGACTCCACAACTCAAATCAGTTTTGCATAGTGAAATATACTCCTAGAAACTAAACCCAGCCCTAAAGTAGGAACCAGTTTGTCAGAGCTAAACAATATAGACTTCAAAGATGAACAGCAACCTCTTGTACGTTTTACTAAATTAAAAATATTAAAAAGATAACTTTTAGAAAAACTATAAGGAAAAATTAGGAAAAAATATAGTAGTTATGTAATGTAACAAAAATTCCTGCAGTTGGGACCATGTTCATAATCCCATCCCTTCAGCAGCTCTGCTAAGGCAGAACACACTGGCAGCTCCAAGGAGCACACATGCTTATTCATATCATATTGTGCAATCTACCTCTTATTCATGCTAAAATGTTATACGTCTCTGGGGAAAATAGAACGTGAAAGGCCATGAAGGGGGTAGCTCTTCGGGTTTATTACAGCAGAAGGCTGCAGGCAAACACAGTAGAGTGTACCTAGCTACACAGAAGAGCCCCTTTTAGTACTCTTCACGTTGAAATATATCAGAGGCACAGGTACATCTTGGGTTTACAAAGTCTAAAAACACCACATATCACAAGATATACTAAAATTTAAAACACCATTTTTGTCTGATTACTGTAAAACATTATTTGTCTTTCTTCTGATCCTGGAAAGGTAATGCAAGAAAAAAAATACACCTCTAAAAATTATTTAATGAAGAACCTAATGATGGTTTAATACAAAATTATTACAAATGGGTGTGAGGACTATGAGTCCTGTCACTTTCTGGAATTATACGGGTAAATAATTCCATCACTCACTGGGGCCTCTTTATGCTGCTCCAACATAGCAAAGGCAGCATAAATTGGCCTCTAGAAATTCCTAGAGTTCAGGAGTGGCAGCGAGCCAGCGCAGGCAGAGCCATGGTGCCCTGCTGCACCGGCAAGCTGGGAGGATGCTGGTGGGAGTGGCAGTTTCCTGAAACTGCTCTAATTTGTGCTCTGGAGTGGTCCAGGCTCCACTTCTGGCCTGTGTTTTTCTTCTGGCATGCTCTGCCTCCCTGGAAGCAGAGATCCTGAACCCTAAAACAGCATTACCTGCATTTTAGCTGGAGCTGGGCACAGCTTCTTGATCTCACCTGTGTTTTCCCAGCTTGGAGCCACAAAAGAAACTTTTAAGAATCTTTATGAAATCTGGAGACAGGCTGAAAACCTTTAAAAAATGCACCTAAGTCCCAGTGGGTGTTCTCTTGTGTTGTCTACAATCATGATGTACAATTACATAAATGGTAAAGTACAGCTTGAAAAACCTCTCAGCCATATGCTTCCTTGCTGAGCTAATCAGGTAAAATAGAGATTCAGGTTCACGTTCATCCTTCGAGTTTTCTTTAGTGGTATTACTGAATAGGTTTAACATGGTTCCCCCACCCCCTGCCTTAAATTCTGGGTACTCTTGGCAGGTAGGTTGGGTTGCTGGGGGAATATTTGCAGTGGAAGACAGAATTTTTTCCTATATATTCCTGTTGAGACCTTCAATAAATTAAGTTGGTGGTTTTGAAGTTTTTCTGCCTACTTGCTACCATAAGTCTCTAAATAGAGCCTCTATAGTTTTTTCTATATAACCCATCTTAGTGTTTATAAGGTGGTAGAAGCTGTGGAACTTACCTGCAAGCTTGCCAAGGTCAGTGTATGAGCATAGCTCTGCTTTATTAGACTTTGGAAACATTCCCATTTGGAGGTTCATTTTCAAATGTATAAATCTCAGTTGGTAAAATACCATGACCTTCTAGCAGCTTCTAAGCAAAAAATCTGCACTCACCTCATACATCAGCATAAATCTAACTCGTATCACCTTTTATTCCTCCTCCTTCCACAGCTGGTCCAGCACTCAGTGGGAAACTGCTGAGTTCCACATCTCAGGGGAGCACTTTGCTTTGCAGTGGTTGCCACTGTACCAGTGTGGCAAGAGCCATTTTTATCTCTGCAGGTTTTTGCCAGAAAAAAAAAAAAATCCTAAAATTACTCTGAACTCTCAGAAATAATTGCTGTAGTAAATAATTCTGAGTTATAGAAAGTATGGTAAAGAATTGCTCTACTTCTTCCCCTTGCAACTGAAGGCAACAAGAGTTTCATTTTCCTACGTGATTTCTACAGAGTTGCTACAGAGACATCAAAAGGAATTTTTAAAAGGAACATCTGAGGCCAGTTTTATTCCAGCAGGTGCAGGGAGACGCAGTTTGCACCTTCATGTGTGATCAAGGACTAATGTTCTCTGAGGGCTCCTCTCACTACCCAAGGAAAATCACACAGCACTTCCACTTCTCCCCACACTTTAAAGCTCCCCGGAACTCAGACTCATCCCCAAAGAAACTCCAGGACCACTCAGAAATCTTCCTGGGGGATGCACAGACCAAGCCATGTCTACTGGTACCAGCCTGCTTGGTTTAGGTGATCCATATCTAAGCCAATTCCACTAACTCTTTGGATTGTGGCAGCCACCCAGAGGAGGAAAGATTGCAGGCACCTGCCTACTTAAAAATTCATGTCATGTAGAAGTTCACGTCAGTGGGTGTTCTTTGTCAGGGGTGTGCTCAGCCAATTCAGATCAAATGCAACTGATAATGTGGAAATTCTACCAAGTTGCTTCTTGTGCTTGGGCTTTTTTCCTCCTAAATCTTGACCATGAGGCTAGAGCCTACCTTTAATGACTGATTCTTTTACACGATCAGGTAAAAATATTATCCAAAACCATGGAAGAGAGCTTGCATCTTTTTTACTTCCAGAAACAAAGAAAAAAAAAAAAAAAAGAAGGAAAGAAGAAAAGAAAGACTCATAAAAAATGGCAGCTGAGCAATACAACTCAAATGTCACATTTACAACCTCTGTATCGTCATCTATAAACCAACAAGTGTTTCAATCCACATCACTCAATCTGTAGGCTACATTCATTCACAGTATTGTTCAGTGCAAAATATATGTTTTTATTGTCAATAGAACTGTGAAAGAGAGAATGAATGTGAGCTGAGGAGAAAGGACGAGTAAGTCTAATAAATCTGCAGTGTAGAAACCATTTTTATTCTATTTCTCCACAGCATTCAATGTCCGCGCCTGCAACTGTACTACAAAAAAAAAATAATGTTGGGGAGTAAATGAGGGAGACAGGAGAGAAAAAAAAATAAAAAAGGAGGTAATGTAAGACAGAATAAAAGAAATTGGAAGTGCAAAAACTCAAGAAAAATAGGCAACTGAGGAAAGGAAAGCAAGAGGGAAAGGGGGCAAGCATAAGGCTCACATGGGAACTGTTACAGCCAGTGTAAATTCTGGTCGGTAAAAGCATCTGCAAAGATATTGTTAAATCATTGTGGGTGCAGAGAGAGTAACTCTAAAAGCGGTGATGGGATGGGAGAAGGTAACTCCACCAGCAAGAGCTCTTGCTCCTACCGGTTGCAAATTTGGGAGCAGGGGCTCCCCGCCCCCAGCGCCGCCCCCGGCGCCGCCATGCAGCCCAGTGGCCGCGGGGGGCCAGAGCAACGCCGCGCACGCAGCCACGCACACACGAGCAGAGGGTGAAACCTGCAGCCGAGGCTGTTCAAAGCATTCTTTTCTGAAAAGCTTTGCTTTTTAAAAAGTCTCCGAAATCCAAGTCACCTGCATCATTATATTTCTTCTGCCCCCTGTGAATGCCAGCGTATACTCAGCCAGCGTTGCGTTGAGGAGTGCGCTCCTACCACCTTGAAGGAACAGATTAATTTAAAGCCTCCCAGAATTCCCTAAAATCAAAATACTCTCTGGCTATTACCCTGTCTGAAACACTGCAGTCAACTGCTCAAGAGCAGTATTACAGATATAAAATAAACAACAGCATACACTATTAATTAATTTGTTTACAAAATGCCACGCACATTCTCGATGTTGAAAAAAAAAGATAGTTCCTACCCAAAGAATTTAGTTCATGGCGTAATGACAGCACACTGGACAGAAATGAAAGTAAATGGAGAAAGCAAACAGCAAGAGAGGCACCATTAAAACACAAGCGAGACATTCTACGTTGGCGAGGAGTAAAGTGGGAGACAGAATAATAGCCCTTCTAGCACCAAATCTATACAGCTATTAAAAGAAAATTTTTAATTTTAAAATCAGTTCAAGTCACTATAGTTAAATCTCACCGAATTACAGAATCATACAAGTCAGATATTTGCGTGCGTGCTGCCGCTTGTGTAATTTACACTCCAGCCCTAAGTGATTACTGGATCAGCCAGCTGACATATGGGAAATATTTGCACAGAGCTGTGACACGGGGAAGTTTGTGGTTTAAAAAAAAAAAAGAAGGGGGGGGGTGAGTGAAAAAAAAAAAAGGTGCTGTTAGTATGGAGCCTGTGCCACTCCAGCTGAGTGAAGCCAAAGTTTCACTTGGAAGTTTTCCTACCAGAACTTCCATCCTCTCAACGGTGTTAGCAAGAAAAGTCTTTTGCATTCATAATGCTTTGCTTTCACAGGAAGAGAGACCTCGTGCTGCAGAGCAGCAAATGCATCTCGCTCTCTAATAACTGCCTATTCAAAGAAGTATTACCAATTGAAATATTACAAAATGAAAATAGAGTTGTCGGAGGAACTCAGATTTTGAGCTCTACTTATGTCTGCAGGGTCTATTTAAGAGGAGAAAACTCAGCTGCTCTTGCTAGTAGTGCTGGCGACATATTCAAAAGTTTCTTTCCCTTTTGACTCCCCAATGGTACGCCGCCACGCTACGGTGCCAGCCACCGCCGCAGCACGAGCTGGGCCATCTTCTAAGCGAGGCTCAGGATCAAGCTCGTCCCCATCACTGACGATGAGCAACCCCAGCTAATTTTTTTGCACAAGTCACCCCAAGTTGCAGGTTCCTCTTCTGAATGCACACTGCGCAACTTAAATTCTCCCTCCTGCGGCTCCCCGGGCCGTTTCAGCTGGAGAGGTTTGCTGTGCTCCGTGCCTGCCATGCTCCAGCCTGCTGCTACACGCCGTTGAACTGATGCCATGATTCAGCCCGTAAGTGGCTGGCTTTCAGTGGCAGGAGAAGTAATACACATTAACACATTGTATAAACGAGTTAGGCTGTAAAGCCCTTTTAAATCCACCTGAATGATAATTGCTTATATAGCGAAGGAGAGAGAGTTCCCATTTAGTTCGTCTTTTCTGGTGTTATTACCCCGGATGCTGGGTTGCGTTGCAGAAGATGCAAAATCTCGTCCTGTGAATTGCCAGCTCATTTTAATGCTTTGGGCCCAATCCTGCCCGATTTAGTCAGCTTGCCGCACCAGAACAGCCACAGAGAAAGGTGCTCCCAGCCCTTCAGGCTATGTCTGTGCCCAACGGGGTTTTGCCATTACTGAATCTGTTATAAGAAATGGCTTCTCCTCGCCTGACTAGCTTTTAACAGTGAGAAAACTGCTCAAAATTCTTCCAGTGCTCTTCATGCTTTAAAAAAAAAAAAAAAAAAAAAAAGATTCGACACTTCATATATGAGATGAACCAAACCAATTCATGGAAACGTACATCCTATAACTGGGGAAAGTATTTTGTTACCATTGGTGTTAGTAGCTTATGAGAACTGACAAGATCACAGCCCACAGTGGTGTGGCTAAATGCCCGCAGAAAGAAAAAGGCTTTTGTAAGTTTGCTGGAAAGAACCTACACGCAGCCCTGACTTCTGCCTGCAATGGAAGAAATATTCTACTTTCAAATGTGAATCAAAAAAATATTGCTAACATATTTCTCTCCATCAGCCAAACGATTTGTCTTATAAATACGCTTTTTTGCTAATTCCTCAGAGGATGACAGCTGGGTGGTAGATTTATACAGCGAAGAAAAAATTTTGAGTGGAATCCAAGCATTTTGAGGCATCTGAACTTTTCCAAACTTCCAGACCTTTAGAGCTTCATTCCTCACTACTGAACACACAGTAGTTCCTCTAACAGTGTGTCATTAGAGCTTACCATAAAAAAAAAAAAAAAAGAAAAAAGAAAACCACCCAAAACCTGCATCTTTAAACTGCTGCTAATGGAAATCAATAATATCTTTCACTTTTACCTGAGGTAAGAGTCTAAAACGTATTACTTCTGAACATTCAATGATAGAGCTTACATTACTGAGGATATTCTTTCAGGGATCTGAAAATATGAGCAGGGGGAAAAAAAAGAAAGACTGCTCAGTCTTTGACACTCTCTTACCCTTAATTCTTAAAAAATAATAACATGGTAAAGTTTGTTAATCTTTTTCCACCAGTTTCTTATAAATAAGGGAGGAAAGAATGGAGAACATGGTGGTGTGAGACAGTTTGGTACTGAAAATCATAAAGTACTGAAATTCCAATTTCTACTGCACGATTTTAGAGACCTTAGGAAAAGTTACTAGTTACTATTAGCAATAGAGTTCTGAAAAACAAACTAGGACATCTTCCTATAAATGGATATAATATTAATTGGGATAGATACGCACACATACAGACATGAAAAAGAGAAATAAAAACTAAGGAAATTGTCGCTGTATCTCTGGCCTCACTGAAAAATACTGAGATAGATGTGGAAGAACCAACAGATACCAGGATTTTCAAGTAAAAATCACCTGCATTTAATCTGAGCAAAGGCAAGCAAATACATTTGGGTCAAAGGAGACGTGCTGAATAAGGCCTCTTAAATGGTAGTTCCAAGCTCCCCGAAAAGGGCTGACAGCTTGAGGTAACATCTGTCAAGGAGTTCAAAGCTATCTGTGACACACATTCAAAACTACCTTAGGAGGGACAGGTTGCAGAGTGTGCTCTCGAGCATGGTCACAGCAGAGAGAGGCATGCCCAGGCCAACTTCCACCAGCCTAGCTTAGGTATCAAGAGCACCAAAGCTCTGAGACCAGAGACTTCAGTGCAGGCTCTTCAAGCCCAGACGGGGACTGGGCTCTTTCCTTGAGTTACTGGTATCCAACTAGATTGATAAAATTAATGGATTTGGCCAACAATACTACAAATGCTTCTCCAGCTTTGGTCAAGTTCAACTCTTGGTATTGGTAAGACCGCAGATGTGCACAGTGTAAGAAGTTCAGTACCAGAAATAAAAAAAAATGGAAGGTAATCATGGAAGAGCAAAAGAAGTTCTTTGACTACGGACTGATAACATAGCCATTTTCTGAAGATTTCTGGCTCTGAAATCAAACGATGACAGACATACGTCAAAAAAGACATAGCTTATATAACTCTTATATTATGTATCCTTAAAAACACCCTGTAGTTTTTACCGCGAGTTTTAATTCCTGTCCTAAAGGCTGTGTAATTTTGCTATGCGCTTTTAAGCGGCAGCCATGTTTTGACACAGGATCGCCGGATTCCAAGGGCGAGAAAAATCAATGCGCTACTGTTTAAGTGGTCTGTAGACTGCTTTGAGAACCAACCAGCAAAAGCGCTCTGCATTTATTTCATTATTTATTGTTATTGTGCAGAGGTGGCTATAAAGTCTGGAGGAATTAATGCCCCACGTGTGTTTGATCGCTGGGCTGTGTGCATGGACAGAGGGCACCTCTGTCCAATTAGGAGCCTTCCAAGAGAACATGGCAGAGGAAGCCACGCCAGGGATTTTGTTTTATTTACTTTGCTTCTTAAACAGAAATATCAACCAGTTTTCCAATGCTGGTCCTGACAGCCCCTCATCACGTGGGAAGGCAAAAGAATACTTTTTTATTTAAATATACACTACACTAAGAACTGAAACATATGAAACTTCCTGTTTATCAATATTGGTAATACACATATTAAGTAACTACATGAGCTATGTGCATTTCATAAAAATAGCTAATACTTAATTTCCTTAACAAATACATCTTTTTCAGTTACATCTGGCCAGGGATATGTGATACTGACAGCATCTCAGATCTCCTGGATTTATTCAGTTACTGAGCTACTCATAAATGATAGATTCCAAATGCAGACTGAAACAGAAGCTACAACATGCAGAAGCATGTGACAGCACATATCCCATAGTAGCCCAAGTACTTTGCTGGATTCTAGGGAGCTTTACCTCTAGCACAAACATTGCTATTAAACTACAATCAGTCATTTTATACAGATTTTTAAGCAATTGCATGCCTAGACAATAATCCTTAAGAAAACTGCAAAATGAACAAATGACTCATCCTTCCACGGCTATTAATAACTGCTACTTGGTGGCAAGCAACTTCTCTATGTCTCTGGTAGGAAATTAACAACCTTAAAATGAACACATTTATTAGAAATCATTATTTTTCACTTAAAATATTGAATAGAATTATCAAATACGCATAAAGAAATCTGACACAATAACTCAGCCTGCTTGAAATGAAAACTTACTCTTTTACTTGTCGGATGATGTCTGAGCTTGGACCTTCAAAATAACTGTGTTGAATCTGTTTTGTTACTCCATAAGTTTTTCAATATTCCATCCCAAATCAGAACAAAAATATCAGATCAAGAGAATTTCTTAGAAACAGTATGCATTAAGTATGCATTAAAATTTCATAATAAAAAGTTTTCTGAAAAAGGGATGCATTTGCTTCCAGAAAGGTATTTCAACAATTCTAAAACCCTTCTCTAAAAAAAAAAAATCATATTAGGAGACTCAGCTAAACTCTATTTTTCTCACAGACAGCTTCTGTTTCCACGAGCTGGAATTTTCTGATGTAATGTGTTTCACCAGAAAATTCCTAAGTCTTTGTTATTTTAACTTTAGCGTATTTCAAGCTATCTAACCATTTCTAATGAGTGCACTGAAAAAGAATTAATGATTTTATTCTTTTTTTCTTGAGGTTCTGGAATCATTGCTGTGCTAAAAGACTATTGTTCTAGGAGCCAGATGGTTCCCTTGTCATGCCTGATGGTGTAATGCTGTATGGCATAATTCAGATTTACAAATTTGCAGGCAATCATTGGAATACAGGGATGGGGAGAGAGTGGCTTCATAACTCTCTCCAAGCAAGTTGTTAATGGGATGTGGTCCAGAGGTGTTTCGAGAAGGTGAAAGCCTGGCACAGGACAATAATGACAATAAGGTACAGCAGAAATCTACTGAGTAGGGCTGTTATTTTCAGGCAAGATATTTTGATGTTGGCTAGCACTCCTGAAGTACTGAGCAGATCCAGGAATGTCCCAGACCCTTGTTCTCCACAGTCCATTCAGTAGCTGATGAGAAAGGACAGAGAGTTATCACTAAAAATAGAGTGTCTGGAGTGCTGGAAAGACTTTGTATAGTTAAAGCTCTTCCCGTGTGAACGGTAGTGCTGTGACAAATATACAGGTAAACCTCTACACAAGTCATGGGAAAGTCCTCCAGCTTTGCTTTTGGTTAGCTTTTGATGGATTGCGTTGTTGTTGATTTTTTAAAAAAAAAAAAAAAGTTAACAGTAAAAGAAATTAATAGTCTAATATACATGATTCTGGGTTTCACACCCAAAGTGTTCACCAATCACTACAAATAAGGGTGCTTAATGCTAGTTTGAACCTCTCATGAACCCAATAAAGATGATATCCTGCTTGTTCTCAGAAATTAAGCAATTTTTTTGCAGTGATAGGGATGTAAATCAATGCACAGAACAGAGAAGGGGCATTCTGACCTCACAGAGCAAAGGATGGGTTGCCTTCCACCCTGGGCATCAGTCATGTCAATGTAAAGAAACTTAAAACTCCAGTATTAGAGACAAGTAAGGACCATCAATGGCTTAGTGACCAGCCCAGATCTCTATCATCTATTGTCTTTTTCTCTGACTCATACCTCTTTCGTCTCCTGCTTTCACATGGCCCTTCCATATATTTTTGCTATTCCCCGTTGTTAGCACACGGCTGTTTATTAGTTTGCTACAAAGATATTGCATACATACAGTAACAGGTTATCAGATACCATAAGGAATGATTTTCCTTTTGCAATTGCCTTTTCTATAATTTTAGGTAATTCTTGAAAATAGACTTTCATTTGTGCTATGGGCTGTACGAGTTAAAAACACTACCTTAAAGCATACAGGTTAAACACAGTTACTACTGTATGATCGTGTTTTGAGTAACTTGTTCAAAATCCCATCTTATATCTATACTAGAGCTAGAAAACGAACCTAGATTGTCCAAATTAAAGCCCAGGAATTTAACTAACCTGCTCAGCTTTCTTTTACAGCGACAAACAGAAGAGAAACCCAGAAGTGGATTCCATGTGAAACCTTTAAGAGACCAAATCTTTAAATCTTCGTTTTTCCATTTGCAAAGTGCAGCTGACCAAGAACAGTTCATATACCCATGTTTCCTCACGGTCTAGTGCACCAGAGAGTAGTGACAACTCTAGTGACAAACTGCTGTCATCTGACTGTCAGCACCATCCTCTAGTATCTAAATATTAGCAAACTTCCTAGAAACTTGCCAAGAGATGGACCACGCGTCAGCAGTAAAAACACTTGAGTGAAAGATTCACTGATTGCCTACTTGCTATACAGGGACCCCTTTAAAATGCAGGACTTCTGGAAAGAACTCCTGGACTCTTGCCTTTAGGCTGGAAAAACCTGTAAAACCTCTGACAGAGAGAGAGAGGCAGCAAGAGATAAACAGAGGTAGGAAATTTCAAGATATTTTACATCTTTTCCTGTCCTTTTTTTCCTCAATAAAGAGCCTTATGTCTGACTAAGTTCATGGATACAGATTTAAAAATAGCTGGGTGACTTCCTGGCTGAGGGAAACAGAAAGATATAATTCAAGTTTATTGGCTGCCTAGCAGACATTACATTCTGTTTTCCTCTGCGCATTCACACAGGTAATTGCCTATACTTACACAGTCCTAGATGTGAAAGTTACATTCAAATTCATGACATGCTTGTTTGGGTGCCCAGCGGTTTCAGGAAGCCACTGCGTATTCCATCAAATCATACCCAGCTCTTCAGATAAAATGCTACTACAAATATGCAGATACTTTGCCACTCAAGAGCAGAGACTGAATTCACTGGTTTCCATTTCATTAGCGTCCATTTATTGCTGTATCATATGCAATATTTGTAAAGAAAACAGCAGCTTCTCTTGGTTTTTTAATGTCATAATTTCATTACCAGAGGCCTGGGAAACTGCTGAGTTCAATCTCATGCAACGTCATGCAAAAGAAATTAATGTATCTTCCAAGGGCCTTGGAAGAACACAACTGTAGAAACCCCAGAAAAGCATTCTATTCTACGATTTCATGTTGTGCATAATGCTACACTTGTCCATGAAGGTCGTTCTCCTACTGCAGCACGTGGCCACACTGCTGGTACTTGAGGCACGGTGCATAACCCATGGAAAACACCACTGGGAGGGGAGGCCAAAAAGTTGTCTTCTGTTTTCTGTGCTCCTTAGGCATATTTACTTGGCTTGAAGTAATCAAGCAGATTAAACAGATTCTTCATCTCTGCCTTAACTCTTCACTCCCAAAGCTATGCCCAAAGCCAATTATACAGAACCTTATAACGTAAATATCCCTGTTTGTACAAAAACAAACTCACTGCATGTTGTTTATTTTTATGAACTGCTAAGAATCACAAGAAAAGTCATCTTCCCCAAACATGCTCAAGTACAAAAACTGGTCATGTGAAGGCATCAGCAAAAAGCTGATAATGAGCAGAATCTAAATCAGTTGCAACATTCACAAGGAAACAGATTTGACTAAAACATGGTGTAGTTGTTGCTTACAACACTTACATTCTCAAAGTAAAACTGTAATTAGTAGGAAATAATTCTAATGGGGAACATCCATTATAAAAAAAAAATTATGGAAACTGTGGAGTTTTTTGATCACTCATAACTGAACATCCTATTGAATTCCTGATTCCCCAATTTTAACTCAAACAAAAGCAAGGATGGGATTCACTCATTGAACCACTTCTGTCAGGAATTATTCAAGAAAGGCTTCCTGTGATGGTCATTAAGGGTTTTGAGAGACCTTTCACAGTCCTTTTTTGTCTCTTTTACCTCTGGGGGGAGGCACCTCAAGTTATATCCCAAAGGCAGGGGGTACCAGAAGCTGGGTTGATGAGATTTCACTTTGCTCTAGTAAAGCTGTGATGCTACATGCATTTCCTTGCAGCAGAGTTCACAGGGGAAGCCTGTGTGAGGTCCCCCACAGTGAGGAAAGAAAATAGAAAGTCTCCAGTTGGAAGGCTCCATATGGACTCTGGGATCTCACATCCCAGTGAACGTGTCCAAGTGACCAAACAAACTCACAGCTAGAAACAGTAACTTAATCCCCTCTTCCAAACACATTTTAGCAACATGTGGAAGCCAGTAAGCGGGATGCAACAGATAAGTGACCACACATAACAAAATGAGACTCATCAAAATAGTTGTAACTGACTGAAAATAGGGGAGAAAAAAGAATAAAAAAAAATAAAAAAAAGAGAGAGAGAAAAAAGTTGGAGTAAAGAAAAGAAATTAGCACACTGAAAAGCAAGCGTACTAGAGCAGGCCTGGTAGGTCTGAGTGGAACCCAGTTTATCTTACCTGTATAAAACTTTGTTTGAAAAAGGATGTCTGATTTCAGCAGACCCTTCAGCATTTCAGCCTTTCAGCTTTTCATGAGCATGAAAAGGGTTCATAGGAAACAAGTGGCGACACTGCCTAGAGCTGGTATCAGAGACCACATCATTAGCGTAGAAGCTTTCAGCTAGCAGGAAGATGGAGGAGAATAAGTCCTTGAATGAGTAACTACCTACTTTGTACTAATAGGAGTTAGTACAAGAAAGCAGAGAATCTGGTCCATACCTTTCTGAAATCAAATGACTTTCAATAGAAACACACTACACAAAAATTTACAGAAGAAGGGTGACTCACTGCTTGCATTTGAGTTCATTGAAGAAATTCTTGTCTTACTTGCAGGGTTACATTTTGAGTAGGTGATCTCCTATTTTTGAATGAATATTTGCTTCCTTTTTTCAGGGAGCTACACAGCTTATAAAATGTTAAGATTTGTTTCAAAGCCTTGCCATTCTGCACTGTTTAAATACCACAGTTCTAGAAAGCAACACATTTTGAACACATTACCCACCCACATCACCAGTCATTGAATGAGCAGCTGCGTCCCGAGGCCTCATGCAGACTGGAAGAGCTTGGAGGATCCCAACCGCAGTGTGGGATCTACTGACCCACGTTGCTCCTCATCTAGTGCACTTACAGAGGAGATGAGGCCACTGTTTCAAACACACCTCATCACCTTCCTTTGCTTCATTCTTTGTGCTTTTCATAGGGTGACCTTTTCAGTCACCTGCACATTTTTGTTTAGAGGCCTTTGTTTGTTTTCTGAATAGCTCATATTTGTGGCTCTCAAGCATGTGCCCTTTGACTCCATCTTCCCAAAGGACAGTCATTTTGGTCATACCTACTTGCTTTTCCTAAACCACAAAACAACACTCTGAGTCTTATGATAAGGTGGTTACTTCTGCTGCTAAGCTCCAGACAGGCAGCTCTTTACATCTGTTGCTATTGTGTTAATTCTCTTTGGAGATGTTTTACTTCCCAATGCTCATTTCTCTTTGAGCATAACTGAGAAAGATTTCTTCCAGATTTGGTCAAATCAAAAGGATTCTTTGCTGTTTCCTCTCTTCAGGAATGATTTCCATGAGATGGGTTTTAACTGTAGCAAGCTATATAATTAATAAATGTCTGTTTGTATGATTTGAGGTAAGCGAGTAACAGCACTGAGTGCCACCAGAGAACCTTTGGGTATCCCAGCTGGTCTCCAGTAAGAGGGACACACCTTTCCAGGGGCACACAAGTCCTTCAAAGCTCCCGTAGGGTGCCTGCCAGTCCCACAGAGCTGTCTCACACACCCTAGAGAATTCTAATAACATGGGTTCCTGTGGGTGGGCAGCAGAGATGAGCTCTGTCATTTATATCAGGCTTTCAGTATGCCGTGCAAACAGAATAGCCTGAGGATCCTTCATCCCAAAGAGTATACAACACAAGAACGTATAAGTGCAAGACAAAGGTGTAACAAAAAGTCTAGGCATATTTATACCTTCAAGACCATTTAAGATATAGCCTGGCCAGGAAATGCCCATTGACACAAACATTCAGTGATTTGAGACAGCAGACACTAGACCAGAGAGCAAGGCAGCTCTTGACAGTGAGTGTGACTCTAAAGGGAAAGCTAAAGGAAACCTGCAGAGGGGCTGGATGGAGAGATTTTTGGTAATTTAGAGGAAAGTCAACAATAATCTGTGGTTAAAGAAGAGTTTGCAATAATAGCTTTCAGAGTTAGAAATCTCTCCATAATTTGTGGATATTTAAGATTTGAAAGAGTTGATTAGCAAAGGTGAGGGGGTCTGCATGGTTTTATGTGGTGTGTGTCATGTATAAACACACGCATACAAAGAATGCTCTTTCTTCCTTGTCCTTCAGGCTCTTACAAATCTAAATATAAAAGAGAAAGAGATATAGAAAGATAACAGTTACAAGTTAGGGGGATGTTCTTTTTTTTTTATTTTATGTTGAACAAATCCATAGAGAAAAAGGAAATTGAACCCAGTAGCCTGCATTCCACGTCAGTGGAATTCCTAAACCTTAAGCAAGAATATCCTGTCTCTCTAATACCATTTTGTGCGTATGCACACATACATAACATATATCCAAAGCATATGATTGAAAGATCTAGACCCTGTTCTTAGTTATGCCAAAGATTTTCCTTTTGAAGGTAAACATTATTTCCTGGTAGCTTAAATCATCACAACTACATTGAAAACAGTAATCCTTGTTAGTAATTATGCATACAATCTTCAGACTTCAGAGTTATGTTCAAGAGCATTAAACTGCATTACACAAATAGAAATTTCATGTTCTGTGTCTTTTTTGACTAAATTAAGATGCAATAATATTTTCCCCTTGAATCATATTCTAGGGAATTTTAAAATTATTAGGTTTAAGACTGTCATCTATCACTCTTGACTTTTCAAACAGGCTGACCATCTTTGGCTTGCACTGATTTCAACCAGAGCTGCACACACTTAGTTTGTATGAAAACTTTACACCCATGTAAACATGGGAGTAACAGAGAAAACAAGTACAAAACCGGAGGCCTAAAGGGACAGAACTGAAACATCTGTATATTCCAGTAATCAAAATTTGATCTCCTTTGTATTCAAATTGACATTGAGAGCGAAATCTTGTCATGCTTTTGAAAATAGCGCTATTGGTAGCTGTAGAAAAGCTGTCAGAGGTACCTGGCCTTCTGCTGCTGGGTCACTCTCTTGTGGAAGATTTTTAGCCAGTTCAGCCTCCCACTAATAACAAACAGATGTACTTAATGCTACTGAATGTAAATATTATTCTAACACACTTTTGCCTAGTTTTCCATGAGGCCCTATTTTGAACCATACATGCTTGTGAATCCCCCTGCCCAAGGGTTCTGCAGGTGGCCTATCTCACAGTGCCATTAGAAAGTTAATTACCTACAAGGGAAGTTTAAACAAGTTGTTCCAAAAGCAGTGGAACTAATAAAGCCTGGTTTCCTACAGATTTGTGGCTTGCATCATTCTCCCCTCCATACTGCAACAGCCCAAGCCCCTTTTCCATACTCCTTTGATAAATTCCCCTCCCTGCAATCCCCACTGCCCCCCATTCCCCCCATATCCATCAGCTTCAGGTCAAGCCAGAGGCAGCACACACCGTGCTTGTTTCAAACACTGTGTGTGCCCGTTGCTTGGCCAGGATATATGTGCTGAAACTTTTCCTTCCATAGGTGTAGAAATTTCTTTCCTAGCTCTAGTTTTCTCACAGCAAACAGGAACTTCATAATTTTGAGAAAACAGTGGCACTTAAATTCAGTTAAAATTGGCCAATGAGCTCAGAACTTTCTTTGGAAAAAAAAAAATCTCGAATCATACTCAGTGAATGATTTTATTAGATACGTTCCCTGAGAAATTTAGTCTAAAACATTCCGTCCTCTCAAACGTTTTCTCTCTTTTTCTTCTAACTAGTACCAAATCTTTGAGATCATTCCAATCACTGTCTTCTTCATCCCAAAAGGCTACAGAAGGATAACTGCACACCTTCCAAAATGTATCGATTATCATATAACACTTAATTTTTCACTGCCACAGAGAATGAGATTACAGTCTGAACCCCTCTCAGATACTTGAACTCTTCAAGGACCAAAGTGTTTTATTTCCTTTTGATAAGCTTGTCCCACAGCTCTCATAGCATCTTTCCTTCACTAAGCAATGGCCCCAAAGTGTAATTTTCTTGGACTTTCCATTCAGTCCTCCTTAGGACTTTTTGTGAATGCCACAGGTCTGTAAGCTATACAACGTGGGTTTCCTAGCCCCTCACTCACAAAGAGATTAGTCTTTTACAAGAGAGACCTTCCTTAACAGCAAAAAATAATAAACGTACCTCCTAAAATAGCATCTGTGAATCTGGCCCAACTCGTCCAAAGATATTTTTCTATCATCCAGTAACTATAATATGCATGCATATTACTATCCCTGAGCTCTCTGGGCCAGTTTTGATTAATCTTTCCCCAGGACACAGAGCCTTCCAAGCCATGAATCATTTTGCTCGATTTTGTCTGCACTTTTCCATGTCAGCAGTTTTCCTGCCCCACCGCATGATGACAAGAGCAGCATGCAGCGTTTGTTGACTGCCAAGTGTTACGCTAACTGTCACACAAGTAGAAAAGGCAGTGGAAACAGATCTGCTTTGTTTAAGGATGTGCAGTAATTTCGTAGGCCTCTCCCTGCTCTCTAGCTCCACCTATAGAAATACCAAACCTCTCTTCCCCAAATAATCCCCAAGCTTCCCCACAGAGTATGGGAACATTTGAGGCAAAATTGCTTTACCACAGCCTACAAAAGCTTAAGTGATGACTACACGCTTACAACACCCTACTGTAATACCCATTTCTGTAGGCTGATTCCATCTGAAGAGCCTGACCCCATAACATCAGAAATTTCCCGTGACATACTTGACCTCGCCAGCACACTTGCATCGCCCTCTTTAATGAACACACAGCTGCTAATGTTCTTTCCAATGCCCATCAGCTCCGTATCAGCCTCACCCTTTGAGTCTCTCCCTCGGTTGCCCCTATTTCGATGTGTTGCTGACTCCGCAGCAAAGCTACACCCTTTTTTTTTTTTTGGTGGAGAATATGTTAACTACTTTTTCATGACAATAGTCATTAAAGATCTATCATGAGTCAAGCCTTCGGTCAGGACTTTGTTTATTCTGCATGAGAGCTTCAATGGAACTTGTTCCAACTGTATGCATTCATCTTACAGCTGATGAGAGACATAGGGAGAATTTTGTTTTGACCTTCCCAAAATAAACACTTTCAAGAAAAGAGATACAAAGTAAATAGTAAAAAAGACTGTAAAATATTAAGAGGAAAATTGGAATGTCTGAGAAGATTACATAGTGTCTTCCCATTTAATGAGATTAACTTCTTTTCAAACTCCTCTTTAAACTGTAAATTATCAAATAAACATCTATTTCAGTAATTACTTAGAAATTTAAAAACAGGAGGATGAAATCACTAGAGACAACTACTAAAGGAAAAGGAAGTTAAGGTTCTAATTCATTTTCAAATTGGTCCTAGCTGAAATCTCCAGCAGGGTATTGTATGGAAACACACGGGCAGCAGCAAAGGAGTCTAACCCAACAGCAAAGGGGCTGTCACTGCTCAGGGGCTGGAAGAAGGAGAGGTCCTGGGGTGGGCTGCATGCCCCAGCCAGGGAGACGTTTACTTTACATGTCACAGTGTTCTGCTCTCCCCTGTGCTCAGGCAGTTCATCTGGTTCTGCCCCTGCCGGCTTGTGATCCAGCAAGGAAAAGGAGTGAAAGTGTTTTTCCTTGCAGTTTTTCCCTTTCCCTGTCCCTTCCCGCTTCTTCAAGGAACAAAGAGATGCCTAGGAGAGGAGGTGGGAATTAAAATGAACGCCTAGTTGTTCTCTGCAAGGGCAGGGATGAAGAAATAAACAACTTGCATTACTCACAGGAGGGCTTGAAAGGAAAGCAGAGCCAGTCTGGACGAGCTGGATTTTCCTGGCTCCAGCAAACCCCTCCTGGAGTAATATATTGAGCCATCTCACACCCTTCGCTCCTTTATCTAAAACACACTGTCCACTCGCAAGCAGCGCTTTGCCTTCCCTCACAGACCTGCCCCTAGCTGCTCCTTGTAGGTAAAGGAACAGAGGAACCAAGAAGCCCAAAGGCACGGGCAGAGACTCAAAAGAGGAGAAGGAAAGCCACAGGAGTCACAAGGACCTGGAAACTCCAGTGCCATCCAGGAAAGAGATGGGAACAGCCTATGGTGTTTGCAGAGAGGTGTCCCAGCTGTAAAGTTGCCAACTTTCCTTTTGACCTTCCACGGAGTTACTTGTGTGGCTCACACACAGCAGGCTGGTAAGCTGCACACAGACTAAGGAGAGTAAAAATAACATTTCTATTTACTGCATCAGACTTGAGACTTGAATGGCAGAGTGGCAAACCAGCAACAGATAGTGGAGGCTGGAGTAGTTTCTGCAGACACATAAATTGCTTGAATATGTTTAATCCAAAACACATTACCAATTTTGAGAGGAAGCTAGTAGGGGCAAATTGTGTGTCTTCTTGAAGGCTTACATTTTAAACATCGAATTCCACACACACAGAATATCGTTGCTTATCTTAAAGTGACTGAAAACCATAGGTTAGATAGTGCCAACTTCAGAGCTCTGTTCTTTCAAAAAGAAAACAAACAAATGTTATTCCAATGTATTTTACCTCCTTCTGCAGTCAGTACAACTTAAAATTACCTTTTCAACTCTCCCATGTTATCAGAAAGACTGCATACCACCACCTATTTCTTTATGCTCTCCAGTAACTATGCAAGATAACAAAACGAGATCACAACCAATCGGAGAATTTTACATAACTCCCCAAAATTATGGAACATACTATGACTAGTGGAAACTTCTGGGAAACATTACACTAATACGCAACCACCAGATGACTGTGCAACAGATTTATAACTGTATTAGGAGGGTAACTTGAAATCTGAATATAACCATTGTGATGAATGGCGATATTTGAGTTGTCTCAGAAGACAGCTTCCTCTTCCATTGAAGATACATCACAGGGGAAGGATTTATGGAATTCACTTTTCATTCAAGCCCAGTTTTCCTTAAAGCAATTCAGAGAAAGCAATCCACAAACTCCAGGTCAGATCTGAAAAGACGGCAGCCCAATGGTAAGCAGAAGAAACACAAACTGAACAGGGACAACATACTAGCGTGAGTGTTGTGAGCAGTCTGCATGGGCAGGACACTGCCTCAGGTCACCTTGGCCTCCCAAGTATCTCCAGCACCAGCCTCCTATGCATAAACTCATTAGAGACCTCCAAATGAGGAATCCCACATCCAAGTCTCAGGGAGGGACCAAACGGCAGCGTGGTAGGCAAATGGAAACACCCATCTTTTAGTCACCTTCTGCAAACCCATTCTTTGGCACCCTTAGTCAGTGTCTGTGTGGTTTCTGGCACCTCCCTTGAATTTGAAAATTTCTCTTCCAAAAAGTGGAGCCCAGAAGTCAGGCATAGACAATGCACATGAACACCGAGTCATCTCTTTGCCTTTGCTTATCAGTAGACAGATTACTTTGGTGTCCAGCTGCATTTTTCAGACACAAATTGTGCATCGAGGACCTCAAGATCCACTGGTGTGCAATAAGGTTAGGTCTAAACACCATGGAGACTTTGAAAAACGTCTTAAGTTCCTACAACTCTGATTTGACTTCTGTAAATTGTTTCCTTCAAACCATTTTGGAGACGAGCACATGTCAGAGGACCAAGCTGAATGAATTTGCATCAGTTGTGTGCACGCATGTCTCTCTCTGCAGAGGTAGTATAAAGCAAACCCTCATTCAGCTAGAGACCCACAGATTTCAAGCCTCCTCTCCTGCAGGACCCATTATCAGTGTTAGTTTTGTTACAGCATTGTCAGAGATCCCAATATGGACTGAGGCCCTCTGTTTAACATTAGGATCCCATGCAGAAGCTTCCCACTGGTTGGCCAAGATTTACAAGACAGCGCTTCGACCCAACTCAGCCTAATATAATCCGCCGCCTAACACATGTTCAGACTTTATTACTGGGCCCCCAGTCTTTCATCAAAATATTGGTGCACTTCATCTAACAAGAGTCCATGCTAAGATCATCAACGATGTACTTTCCAGAAAGAAAATTTCTTGGGAGTCATTTCGCAGTCTAGGGCCAGGATGAGGCAACTTGCAGTAGTAAAAAAGAGAAGCTTAACTGTAGCTCCGCTGGAGCTGGCCAGTGACTGAAAGCTTCAACATTCACGGACAAAATCCTGGCCCTGTTAAAGGCAATGAGCAAAGTCTCACTGATTTCAGTGAGGTCTGGATTTCTCCCAGATGTATGCAGAGAAAACGGTCAAAAAAAATCACCCTAGAGGCAGAGCCAAGCATTCACATTCTTGCTTCTGTAAAGAACCAAAATTCTCTCAACCCCCGGTGCATGAAAACCACCCCCATATCTAATGTAATTGCTTTTATCTTCAAAAGCATGGCAACTGGTCCAGAAAATGGATCAAGAGGCTTGTTAAATGTTAAACAAGTTACACTCTTCTGTCTCTCCTCTATGTTTCCTCCTGTTTATTTTAAAAGGGAGCTTTTTAATCCAAGAACCTAATTCCCATCCTGCAATGTTTCAAGTGAGTGAGTTATGGACATTACTAGGCCGATAAAATACTTACAGGATTTCTGAATTTGCTTTACTTTTTCTAAAATCATCAATTCTTAAAATAAAGTGAGAGGAATATCCGGTGGAAATGTGTTTTATCAAAAGGAAAAAGAGTGCACCTATATTTAGTCCCATTCAATACAGACAGTTTCAAAGCAAGACTGTAAGTAAAACTCTTAGACAACACTGTATAAACACATTATTTAAGCTACATTCTGGATCTGATTAATTATAACAGGAGATCAAATGTTAACAACTTAAGAATCTTCACTCCCATCTACACATATGGAGTACTTTAAAAAGTACTATAATTTCAGAGTAATAAATAAGAGCTCTCACCTAAATTATACAAGCATTATCTTTTGGTTGCTTTAAAGGTGAATGCACAATACAGAGTTTTTATTGCAGGCTCATTTGATAGAAGTTGCCCATATATGGCCTATGAGAGAACTGAAGAGGAAAATTATGTCCTTTGTAAGAACATTTAATTCACATTCCTGTTCTGTTTTCTGTACAGCAGTTATGCTTATGACAGGTATGCATTCCTGCACTGCTTACAATGTGGTTTTATATGAAAAAGACATTCATATTAATTCTTAGCTGAGAACATGTCTTGCATCGCTGTGAGTGTTACAGTAATCCTCAGTTTCTTAACAGAATAAGGCAGGCCAACTTTCTCAGTATTCAAAGTCCAAATTCAATTTGTATCCTTACCATTTTGCTTCCAGTTATTTTCTCAAATACTGGAAAACTTCCACTAAGCTCTACATCTTACAAAAATATATTGAATGTTTATTGCCTGATAACAATTACAGCAATTTTCAGTATAATCAGAACTGCCACATCCTGTAGTCACCAATTTAAGAGAAAGGGAAAAACCATCTCCAGTCCAAACCATAACACAGATAGTCCAAGCTCATTCCAGATGAGAGAGAGCAGAAACACAAGCATGTGATCCCAAGCTACCAATACAGACTTTTATATACCACATATCACCTTATAAAATTCAATAATGGAAGTGAATCCTCTATTTGAGGTTTCAGTTATTTTCCTTTTTCCTTCCCTTTTCCAGAAGCAGACATAGTGGGCCAGAGTTTCATTTTGAATTAACAGTTAAAGTGATCAACCTTAAGATGGGAGACTTACAAGGAAAGAAAGCCCAGTATTTTGGAGAAATTACAGCTGTAAACCAGGGCCAAGATCTACTTCCATAAGTTTTCATGGTGGACGATCAGACTCTTGGGAGAAACACCTTTTGCTTAACACTTAAGTCTGGCATCAACCGGTAACCTCCGCCTTTTGCAAGGGCTCAGCAGTACCCAGACACTGAATTTGGGTGATTTCAGACTATGAAACACAGAGGGAGGAGGGGAACAGACACACAGCATTGTTCTTACTCTTGTTTTCAGTGCCACGTTTCAACCAGAAGTAGACAGAATTTGTATCACGTGCCACAATGGCATTCTGTGACTCCAAAGATGTGTTATCTTTATTATGCCACTGTATCCACCCTCCATTTACAAATGGACACCAGAAACCAAACTATGCTCTTACATATTCTGATGACTGTAACAACAACAAAAAAAGGGATATTCCGGAATTCAAAATGTCCATTCGCCTATAATACCTGTCACACCTCTATCCTATTCGCAGCAGGTAACGCAAAGAAAAAGTTTATCTTTTTCATTTATTTTGCTTCAGAAAGGAGCAAATATGTACAAACTCAGGAGCTGTAAGCACAAGTAGAACAGAACCTTTCTAGATAGTCATTGATCTTCTAAAAGTGCTCCACATAGACAACAAAACAGCTAGCCCAAAATAGGATGAAAAGCCATCACATTGAAAACTTTAGTAAACAAATAATAGCATATGTGTCAGTTGTTCATGCTCTTCATGCTGTTTGGTGTTTGACCTGTTAAATATACAGATTTTTTTCCCCTACCAACTCAACTAAAGTTTCAGAACAAACCTACTTTGCATTGGAAGTGAAAGGAAAAAAACCCTTTCATTTGGAAAACAGTTAAACAGGAAAAAAAAAAAGATTTTTTTTTTTGTTAAAACTGCACTACTCAAAGTAACCTTATTCTTTAGATCAGCTGATTTGCTTTCCATTCTATTCTATTGTTTTCCAACAATAAATGCCTAATCAGAATATATCTAATGAGCTGTAACTGTCATTTCCAGAACTGATGAGAGACGAACCTAGATATTTGACTGGAGTCAGAGCTTAACAGAGCAGTGACTTGCCTTAATCAACTGCTAACTCCTGAAATGGGCCTCAAAAGGCATCACCCCTGCACTATGCTCTCTCCCCTCTTCCCTACCTTCCCCAAAGCCATCCCATTGCACACTGACATCACAAGGCAATTACCTCATCTGAAATGTGACCTTTCATTTCAGCACCTCCATTATCTTCTTTGCTTGCCGAAATTTACATTTCTCACCAATTCCCCTTGTGTCCGTGGGCACGCTCCATGTTTTCTTTAGACATTAACCTTACGTTTGCGCATGAACATGCAGTCCGGGGAAACCTTCAGAAAGAAAGGCAGAAGACATGGTAAAACTCAGGAGTTTGGGGGGCTCTTGCATGCTTCGTCTTGCTGCTAGGGAAAACAATTTGCTGTAGGTCTGATGAGACACTGTATTA
This sequence comes from Anarhynchus alexandrinus, assembly GCA_008711295.1. Lineage (NCBI taxonomy): Eukaryota > Metazoa > Chordata > Aves > Charadriiformes > Charadriidae > Anarhynchus > Anarhynchus alexandrinus. The sequence goes on from VUYV01000161.1 coordinate 517,062, forward strand.
TTCTTTCGCCTTGGCCAGCTAAGAGCATATAAATATTTCTGTATAATATCATTTCTTTCTAGATTGTGACTGACATTTAAAATGTAGATTGCACGGCTAGGATGGTTTGTGTAGAATACAGGTATGAAATGCTAAAATGATGATGGCAGTATTAACTACTTGAAAAACTATCAGTGATTTTTTTCTACCTTAATTTTAATATTTTTCAATACTGTGTCATAATGGCATGATTCCGAATTACCACCTCAAAATAGCAAGTGGATACTCCTGTGGATAACCACTTTTCAGATTCCAGCTGTACGATTTCCATAAGAAAAAGAGCAGGCAATAAACTATCCAAAATATTAGGTAATGTTTCTAAAAACATCTTTGTTTCTAAGGAGCTTAAATGTGTAACTTTTGAACTTGCACTTAAGCAATTATGAAAAATGTTAATGCATCTATGAAGAAAAGTAAAGTGTTGGAGTCTAACACTTGCAAGAAGAAAAAAGCAGGAAAGACAGTCAAAATATTTTTTTTTCTCTTTCATTAAGTGAATTGATAAAGTTACCAGCTGCTGAAGGACTTGAACTAGATGGTATAAGCCTTGTGTAATATATTCATTCTTCTAAACTTAGCTCAGGATCAACAAGTAACACTAGTCAGAGCAAGGGTGAAATATGGAGACTGTCTTATTGGGAGATGAATGGATAGTACAAGCTTACAGAAACGGGTCTGGACTTTTTGCTTATATAAAGGGTCAACCAGACAAAAGCTGTAGCTCTAGGTTAAAGGTACATACATATGAAACAGGTGCCACCTTCCTCCATTTCCCCTAGTACCAGAGCATTTCTAACACAGTAGGGTTTTTTCTGCTGCTGGTTTTCACTGCTGTGACGCTGAAGTGACTTGAAGGTGGCTGGAGCTCTAATTCTTCAACTTGATGCAGAAACCTCTGGAAGAGAAGCAGCCCTCCAGCTGACTGCGTACGTGATTCACAGCTGACAACAGTCCCCTGGTGTATTCTCCCTTCTCAGTATTGTTAAGAAAGAAAGCATATCCCTTTTGCAGCTAAACCTTTGCAGCTAATTGTGATCTCTTTGGCCTCCTTGAAACTAGGACAAGGCAAGGAGTCCTTTGGCTTTGAAAGTTCGTGAGTCCTGTCAAAAAGATGATGAATCAGCTTAGAAGGAGCGGCACGCCCTCCACTGTGCAGCATGTCCAGGTCTCATGTGCCGGCACCGAGACACCTGAGCATGTGGCCAGTGCACGGTCCAGGACAGCCTTAGAGTGGTGGACTCACAGGCTGGAAGCTCTCATTTCTCCCAGCTGCCGCAGTGCCTCATCCAAGAAGGACACAGGAAAAGCAGGATCCCATCCACTGTGAGCAGAAATGGGCTTAGCCCTCTTCATTTCAGCCACAGCACATCATGAGAAAACCCCACGTGCTATGTGCAGGTGACCAAGTGTCTCTGAATGCAGGACCTGCTGCAACCAGAAGGAAAGGCGCTGTCTGTAACTGGAAATCATATCCGATGTGCCAGGACTCAGCAACAACGAATACAGGGAATGATTGAATTAGGCAAGATGGTGAGTCTCTTCATCATGGAGCACTTGCTGCTGTTTGGTGACAAGCACCTAGCAACCTACAGGTACACTAGATGTCATTCAGACGTAGGGCACCAAATGCAACTTTAATAACTTCTTCACAAATAAGGAGCTCTACGTGTCCCACTGGCCTAATCAGGCCTACTGACCATTGCTTGGCCTGCGCTAGCCCAGGAAATCACAATTACTTCATCTTCTTTAGGAAAAAGTTCTTCACTGAGAGGGTGCTGAAATACTGGAACAAGCTCCCCAGGGAAGTGGTCAAGGCCCCAAGCCTGCCAGTGTTCTTGAAGCGTTCGGACAATGCTCTTAGACACATGGTTTAATATTTAGGTTGCCCTGTGTAGAGGCGGGATTTGGGGTCAATGATCCTTGGGGATCCCTTCCAACTCAGGACACTCTTAACCCAAGGAGCTGGGACTGGGTGGCTTCGTAGTTGTAGAAAAGACCTCATTCATTGCTCTAGTCCAGTAAATAAGCTTCACATCCCGTAAATGATCCTTTCAGGACAGAGATGATTGACACAAACTCTGCAAGGTCTGTAATTTTTAAAGGCTGCTTTTGAAGGGAACAAACTGCTGAGGAGAAGTAGAATCAGCTGGGACAGTTGTGTCTCAATATAAATATTTTGCTGTTATATATGGACTGTCATTAACTTCTATATGAATGAAAGTCGCACAAATGGAGGTTCCCCCTCCTTCAAAAAATAAAAATAAACAACCATGGGTGAGCCAGCGTAAAATTCACAGCGTAAGCAACAGAGTTCAATGTGTTAAAAACCATTAATCATGCTGAGGTCAACCAGTGCTTTACATATTTCCTCCCCAAACTCTGTCTTGTGGGTGATCTGTATCCTAACAGGTTTTGTATTGCTGAGTTGTAAAGCGTTCCTGATGAATTGTTTTTGGCACTCAGTCCAAAGCCTTGAAAGCTCAAGTCCTTGAAAATAAAAAGCAGAGCCTTCCTTTAACATTAGTGTTGGACACAACACTGGAACACAGTCTGCATTGTGTGCATAACAGGAGAAGAGCCTATGGCCTGTGTGTAGGTTTGCCTCTGACATCAGGGAGAGTCAGGAGGCTATCAACAGTGTCAGCAAAGCCACTAGAAAAATGAGAGCACATTTGAAGGGAAGGCTATTAATATTAAATTTATTCCTCCTTTACTCACAGTAACTGCAGCACTTGCTACTACCCCTATAACTCCCACCATCAGACAGTGACCCACTCCATCCTCCCTGCATCTCCTGTTACTCTCCCTGCCTTTCCTCAACCTCTCATTCTCATTAGTTTCCTCACACTTTAGAGAGAAATGTGCCTTATTCTCCTACACTGTGTGAAGAAGAAAGGCACAAAACCCCTTCTGGCTTCCATCCTTTTAGCCTGTCTTTTCAACAGTTGCCATGAACAGTCATATTCAATTCTTCACCACTGACCTCATCCTTCACTTAGTCCAGTGTGACTTCTCCCTTGAAATTGCACCCTTCCAGATGCGGTGAAGCACACCTACCTTAGTCTAGGTGTTCTTGCTCCACTTTCACTGTCCCTCAACTTTCATCTGCTTTTACGAACTCTTTGTCATGTTTCTTGTCTTTACATCCATCCTTCCTTTGCTTTTTGCCTTTTAATTAGGCATTCAACATGTTATTCAACATCTCTCCTTCTTTTTCTTTCCCACTTTCAACAAAGAATCCCAAGACTCCATCCTCTGCCTATGCCTTTTCTCCTTCAGCTCCCATACCTACTTTTATCTGTCATTTTTATCTCAACTTTCCAGTCTACAGCCCCATTACAGAGTTGCCTTCAGCGGTCCAAAAACACTTACTTGATGGCCTTCCTTTGTAGGAAAATCTATTATCTCTATCAAGTTCCCATGTCCTTCACTTGTTTGTAGGAGTAACTTTCACTGTGGCCAGGTTATACATGTAATGTATGTGCCTAAAGTGCTTTCTTCGTACATCATCAAAATATTATTTGGGTTTTGATTCATCAAGAGCTTTATTCAAGCATCCATCACTTCATGTCTTTGCTGTTTCTACTAATTTTCTGCCACTTGTCAAAGAGCCTTTGGTCAACACTCACCTCAACTACTCTCCTAGAGTCGGTGCAGTCTTCAGCGTGAAAACAGGTCAGTTATATATAAATTCTGCTTTCTATCAAACTGAACTTCAAGAGTTTTGTATAGCCCATGGGTATATGCAGGAAAATACTCTGTCTCACAGCTAGAAACAAACAAGTTTCAGAGAGATTAGTCAGGAAAAAAAGCAATTTAGTATTAAATTACACCTCTTTCAGGAAACAGAAGAATGCAACTAGAGTTACATTTGCAATCCAGACAAAGTTCTTGAGCAGAACGATTTTATCAGCTGTGAATGAGAGGCAAACTTATCAACACTCAAAATAAGTAGCATTACTTTCTGTAAATAAGCAGCACTCTCAGACTGCACAGAAGGACACAGAACCATTCTTTTTATTTTTCTTTCTGTTCTTGTTCTCTTATCGTCTAAAATTTTCATCTGAAAATTGTTATAGTATTTTTAGGCAATAAGTAAAAATAGCAATATATAATTCACTGTCATATGCCACTGATATATGGTATGCCATACAGTTATACCTTATCCACGCATACTTATACTCTTGTCATAGTTTATTTTGTCCTTCATAAGACCACCCAGGTCTTCCTAAATTACCCATAACCCATAATATAAAGGGACACCTCTTCTATTCTGAGGCGAATAAAACTGTTTTTCAACTAACAACCCCTTTCAGGTCTAAAACTTACAGTACTATTGTGCCTCATGTCTGAGGGTTTACGTGAGTTTTAGTATGCAGAGTAATTTTTCATAAACCTTGCAACTTGAATCAAAAGATCATTTCTCCATTTGTTTTCACTACAGTCAATAGGAATCTATTCCTGAATTTCAGCAGAAGTTGGATCAGACACCTATTTTCTGTGGTACTCAACTTCATTCATCATTGTTATCTACTATTTATTCTTCACCACTTGACTAGGGTTGTGATTAAAACACAACTAAACTAAACAACTCAAAGAAAGTTAAAAGACATTAAAAAATATCGCTGCTTTAATGAAATGAGATAATATATGGCAAATAACCATTTAAAACATAAGACAAATACAGTCTGCATAAGAATTAACAAACTGTAATGAAGGAAATGTAATAAAATTCTGCAGAGTCCTCATTCCAACAGTATTTTGTTTAAATACAATGCATAGTCATTTTAAAAGCCAGCTATGGATTGTTCATAGTAATTACAATTTCACCTATGATTGTGAAAAGGGGTATTAATATAGAGGTGTGAGGATCATCTCCTTCATTCTTATGATCACTTTCACTTAGTTATTCCCTTTTTTCTTTGGTTATTTGTCCATGTCATGTCTTGTCCTTTTTTGTCATTAAATGCTCAGAAAGAATTTTCTATTCCACATTTACAAATAACCTAGCACAACAGTACCCCAATCCTGATTATGAAATTCAGAAATAATTTAACTTTTAATTATAGTGACTGCATCATTATTTATGGCCATCCACAAGAACAGTTCCATTTAACATCAAGTTAAATAAAACTGCAAACAGCATTGCTGTCAGCCCCTTGTTTTTGTGACAGAAACTACGAATTAAATGAATGCTTTAAGCATCATAATTTTCTCTCTTGTGTATGAGAGAACATGTTTTTATGTAGCCTCTCATGTCAATAAACTGAATGTACCTTTTAATTCCTCGTGGAAACCGGTGATCGATGTTCCACCTCAAAATTGCTAAGAAGCACCATGTTAGCCTCTAACCTCAGCTGCCCCAGTATCTGCTGGGGGTAAGTGGATGCAGCAAGAAATTTCTTGGTCCTTCGCGCTTGCCAATGGTCTGATTTAGAGCAGCCCACGTCACACCTGGCTAGCTGTGACCCCAGAGGGCTGCCTGCCAGCTGGGATTTGCCAGAACATCGTGTGCTTTGGACATTCCCCTGTTCCCACAGTAACGTTCTTGTCAGGGGCTGCAGGGAATGTGCTAAGCAATGAGAATACCCAGCTGAGGAGACGCGGCAATTTTCCAGATATCTACAGTGCATAATAAAGGAGCTCAGACTGACACCCTCCGAAGCTGTTTGCAAGAACAAACTCTCTTATTCCAGGACTGAAAGATCACACCACACCACACCAGTCCTGGCTCTGAAGGAGAGAAGGGGAAATGTTGCCTACAAGGCATTTCTATTTTAATTAATAGGGTAGCTAAGATGTGCAGTGTTAAACTGTGACTGTATTCAGATGGAGAGCACTAAGGTAAATCCAGATAACAAGGCTTTGTGTTTACAGGGGACCATTCTGTCTTGAAGCAGTACTATCCATCTTTTGCAAGGTTTTACATGTGCATTTGTCACTGTCCATCAGTGGAACATCACCTTTATAAAATCAGTATATATATATATGAGATATTTTGTGATAATGATATATTTTTTCCCTTTACCTGTCTTTGCAAGGTAAAATACCTACTTGAGACAGGCCTGAACCAATACCCATCAGTGTGTTAAATTATGTTTTTCTCAAAAATAACATTCTTTGAATGAGACTTAAAAGCGAGGCTCTAACTGCCAAGAGCACTTAAAAATCCCAACACGTTTTAAACGAAGATGGAATCAACTACCTCAGCTCATTATCTTTTGCTCGTTCACTTCCTGTCCCAAACCACTGCCCAGGATTGCCCAACAGCATTGGGCGGTTATCGAATTCCTCTCCCATCGATCACGGCGCTCCAGTGCTGTGCTTCCGAAGCCGTGAATAGTTTTGCAAATCCCTGATGAAATGCATAAAGCACTTTGGGGGAAGGTTGATAAATGAAAGCTCCGTAGAACTTTTTTGTTTAGCACAAGAGCTTAATGGAGCATGATCGTGGTGGGTGGTGTGCACCTCCGATGGGGGGTGAGGGGGGGACCAGAAAAAAATCTCACTGAGAAAAAGGAAGAGGCAAAGACAGTACACACGAAGCCATGGACTTTTAAGAGATTATTTCTTAAACAAGCGTGTTCCAATATGCAGCACTTATATTTTCTATTGCTTTGAAATTGCATCTGCTTTTTATAAGAGTAGGGTGATTATTATATAAGAAAAGCCTATTTGCCTGAGTATGTGGTTACACATTTTCTACTGACTTCACAAATTGTTCAAATTTCAGTATTTGTTGGCTTCATTATAAACCAGTGTTATTACTGGCAGCTACTATAAGGTATTAAAAAGACTTTTTTATTGTTACTATAGTGTGGTATTAAGGATCAGAAAGTCATCTGAAATAAGTGAAAGCTGAAAGGGCAGGAGTCAATATACATTGTATTTCAATTTAAAATCTTACTAAAATAAATTATGTTCTGCTCACCAGGCCGAGGAACCAACAGATCCCACAGATGTGTGGCGTCGCCTAAGATCTCATCCATTAGAGCTCTCCAGTTCAAACCAAATCCCGCCTGACCACTCTGCTCTGTTGAAAAGACTCACTTTGTGCTTTTGTATACCTCCTACCCAAGGCACTTTCTGGACTCCTCCAGGGTTAATTTTTCCCCCCATACTTTAGTGTTTCCTACTGGGTTTGATCTCATACTAGCTGAAAACAAATTTTTCACCACAATAACCCATGAACATAAAGCAGTAAGGAGGAACCCACACCATGATGAGCCATGAGCTGAAGAGTTGGCATAGGTCAAACCAACAATAAACAGCCCTTTTTTTTTTTGACAAGCTGCCCACTGTTGGGTGAGATGTTTCAGTGTCGCATTTCTGCCAGTGTGACAGACTGACAGAGAGGAACCAACAGTTTTCAACCAATTGCTCATCTAAGCCCGCGTGGTACCCAGCACCAGGCAATCCTGTGATACGAACACAGGCTCTTTTCTAGCATCAGGGAGGGAACACGTGGCCTCAGGTATTGCTTTCAAGGGAAACAGGCTTGGAAGGACCTTTCAGGTCGTCAGATCCAGCCCTGGCTCTCACAAGCACCAATTCCGGTAGTTGTTTTTATATAATTCACCTCAAATAATCTGTGGCTTGCTTTTGTTTTCATGGGTTGTGTTTCCCCTATCCATTCTGTTAGAAGACTGTTTCAGAAATTCACTGCTCTGAGGGATGGGAACTTTCTCATTTCCAGCCTGACTGCATTTTTATGACCAATATATATCTGTCTGTTGTTCATGTCACTGCAGTTCACAGCTTTTCGTTTCTCTTTCAGTGAAAATCCCGAATAAAAGCAGATTTTTTCTCTCAGTGAAGCCTCTGCTAAGTCATTAGTTCTTTCACTTACTGTAGCTAAATCAGTGCATCACCATCATGAACAGAAGCAGGGGGCTGATTTTTGGGAGAGCAGTCTTCCAGACAGACCTGTGCCTGGAATCCTCTTTGCAGCCAAAGGGCTGCCTGTTTTGCCACATATGGGTGACCAAACTTGAAATAAACTGAAATTAATAGTAACAGCACCCTTCACAAAGACTGAGTCATCCATATACAGACTCACATACAGCACTTGGAGGAAACTAGAAAATCAGATAAAACTCCATTCCCAGAGGAGACAGGTTAAGTCTCTGTTCATTGCTTATGTTTTTACTCTGTTTCATCGGTAAACTGAAACACAAAAATTGGTTTATAAAATCTACAATTATAGTAAACTTTTTCCTTCATAATACTAAACAAGAATTGTACAAGCATGTGAAGTTTCAGGGCAGCAAACCTGTGACTACCTTCATGCTGGTAAACTGAGACGGCAGAATGTACCCATATGCATTAGCAGGTATGAATGTTTCAGGCTGAAAAGAATAAACACATACATGAATGTTACACGAGCTGTTGACTTTGAAGACAGTACAGAAACATCAACTATTTTTCTGTCTTCTAAACTGAAGTGCTCAAAGAACATAAGAATTGTTCATAATCCAAACAACCTGAGTACATATAAGGGCTCCCTAACTTTTCAATGTGGTGCTGAATGTAATGGCTACACTATTTTACTTCACAGGGTCACATCGAGTACTAAAGTCAGCCAGAGTCACCTTGCACACTTGAGGGTAAAACTCATCTTGTTGGGTCTGCTTTCAGGTACAAGACATTCAGAAAAATTAGGTTAAGGTCCGATGTGGTGGGACAAAAGGACTGAAAACAGAGCCAACATGACCAGCAAAATGAAGTGTTCATCTCAATTTATGGCAGCACTACATGCAGACCATTAGAGAGCACATGTCTAGTTTCCTAAGTATTACTGGGAGAGAGGGAAGGCAGTCAGTATGGCTTTGCACAGCTTTACTGGCCTGGGTAAACTTACAACATCTACTGGTTTCACCAGATTTGAGACAGCATCTGTAATACTGTCATTTACAGCAGCACCAAACTCTTGATAAGTTGCTGCAACATCAGCTCTACTCTTGGGTGCAGACACAAGACACTCGGTGACCCCAAGTCTTCAGAAACTCTAGACAAGACAAAAGATTATCAGTTTCCCATCAGTAACACGCTGCAGTTGTTCAAATGACAGGTTATTTTGACACCTACTGGCCAACTCAGAGTACAGCATTGTTAAATATCCAGGTTGGTCCAGTGCCAACAGTAGGCAGATGTTAAAGCCAGCCTCAGTAAAGTAAAAACCCTTTTTCTGTTCTTCCCTTTTTTTTTTTTTTCCTACTAGAAGCCAATGTAAGGTTGGACACCAGAAAGGCAGGACAGAGTGCTGAAGATCCCAGCCTGGTCTGAATCACAGGGTTACTTTAAAATAATTTGAGGGGATAAGGACAGGGAGAGGAGGAGAAGGAAGAGGAATATGGGGACTGGGAAGCAGGATGCTGCTTCGAGAGTGCAGCATTTACATTTGTAAGCACTGGTGTGGTTAATGGCTCCAAAATAGCTCTTAGGCATTGATGCATGAAATCCATTGCCAGGTCCAGGTGTTGAAAAAGGACTTGACTGATAAGAAAAGGCTGGTCAGAATTGAGAGCACTACCAATGACATAAACAACTGCCATTTGGTGGAAAAAAAAAAGGATTAATCACCACTGGAAGCTAATCAGAGCACCATTGTGCCCAAATAGCGTTACTGGGTTAGAGTGTCAGGGTCCATAAAAAGAGAGGGGTGCTATTATATTACAAGTCAGTTCAAATATAGCATGAAAATAAAATCTAGAGGTATGGGATGAAAAGATTAATGAACCTTATGATATTTTGACACTGTAAGTCAAAAAACATGGTTCTTGTCAACTCTCCTGCCAGGCTAGCACGGGTACAGAATCAGTAGATGTGGACACAAAATTACAATCCTGCCCAACTAGTTTGGTCTACAAAATGGAGAAATTACTAACATCCAGAAATAAGATTTTTTTTTTTTTTGGAGAGAAGAACTGGGTGCATTAATTTAAGTATCGATCCCAGAAAATTTTTCAATCTTCTTCCCAAGAGCTTCCATACTTCACATTTCCCTGGCTATGCACCTGAACAGAAGAGGGATCCTGCAATGCAAGGCAAAGCAAAGTTCAGAGAAAAGTTCAGCTGAAAGCAGAGCAAATTTTCCAGCCTTCAGCTGTTCCCAACCAGTCCTTTGGATACAGCTACACTGTAGGCAGCATAAGCAACAAGTCATGACATAATTTTTGCAAGTAAGGAATACAAGCAACATACTGCAACAAAACAAGCAAGCAAGAAAAACATACTTGCAAATCTTTTTTTTACCAAAGAAATTTAACAAGTAGCACTAGATTTGCCACACATCACACTATGCAGTGAGGAGGGGTGAGAAATAGGCAAAAGAGATAAACTGTAAAGTAAGTGTTGAGAGTTAGTACTATCGCACCTTAGCCAGCCAGACTTGGACACGCAGCAACTGTTCAATTGGGACACTGAAGAAATAAAGGAAAATTGATGAGAAGAGATGGACAAGTTTTCCCAAGCTGAAAAGTTTGTGAAAAATCTTCCTGGTGAACACTGGGAATAAATGGGATCAAAGTTTTCAAAATTCTTCTTTCTTCCCTCTTTAAACCTTTTTTATTATGTTAGGGGCAATTTATTTTTTTAACCGCACTGTTAAATGAAAACCTGTTTTTCATGGATAAGGAAACTTCTCCAAACCCAGCACAGCGACTGGCCCATATAGTACAGAGAGGGATCACATTTTCTTATGAATTTCTGCCCTTCCTAGTCCTGTTTCTTTATCACTCTCAACCTCCATATTTGTTTTTCCAGAGAGAGAAGCGCTCCATTGCCTTTTTCGCTTTATATTTTCACTGATTTTTTTCCCCCTGCCCCTTTACCACAATCTTGAACTGAAACAGGAACCCAGTAATGTTCAAACTTGAGCTGAACCTTGAAAGCGATGATATCTGAGTGTGTTTGAAATTAGACAAAATGAGTTCTCCTTTCCTTCTTTCAAATGCTTGGGAGAAGATGTCAACCTGCTTACACAGATATGGGGACTGACTTCCATTTTCAAACGGCACAGAATATTTTTACACGCAATGTGTGCAGTATTTGGGATACTGAGTCATTGCAGAAGGATTTCGTGCCCTACTGCAGGGAAAGTGTCCGGTGTTGAGAGAGCTCGTACAGAGCTCATAGTTCATCTGGGACTCCTAGAGAATATAGTCATTCTTTAAAATATCGGCCTACCAGCTAATGTCACCCCTGCATGATGGCTATAAAAAAGCAAAGTGAAGCCACAGACAAAATATTTCTGCAGTTTGGCCTGATCTGGCAAAATGTATCTCTTCAGGCAGCGCATCCCGCTGAGACAGGGAATATCCTTTTGCTCTCCTCTGAAAAGAATGTAGTCTCGAGTCTCTTGTATTGTGAAGCATTGTGGCGAGAGTGATATGAGCATAAATACGTATACATACATATACGTGAGGATTGATTTAGCCTGCGCATGTAAGCAACAGCAGTCCTAGGCATCTGCAGAGCAAGAGGTGCTGACTGCCGTTCCTGAAGTGTTGTTAAACCCATTTTTGTTTGTATTTGAATTAGCTGCGGGGAAAACAAGTGCTGGGCATGAACATCAGTGCGTTAGGTGCAGCCTGACCCTGAGCAGAAGAATGACCCCTGCAACAGACACATTGCAATTCCAGTATCAGACAAGAAGGAACAGACAAACACAGATGGGAAACTATGAAGAGAATTGCACTGGTCATCCTGAAGTGCAGCAGTCTCAGCTTGCCAGGTGCCTGCGACTCTCTTTGTAAGCTTTGTGGAAAAAAGAATTTTAAGAAGTGATACTTAAAATTCATCTTCATGTAAAGTTAACATCAGTCTCTCCTACCCAATAAAATGAGGAGAAAAATTCTTGAGTTCATGCCCTCCGGCAAATTCAGCTGAAGAACTAGAGGCAGCATCCACTGCATCTAAAATGCTAGCAGTGCAGAATCAACATTCTTGAAACTTTATACCATCAAATGATGAAGCTAAAAGTCCCTAGCAGCTATTGAGCCTGAGGTCAGATATTCTACAGCTGCACTCCAAACACAAAAACAACTTTTATCTTAAGCCTCCCACAATACTTCAGATGCCTTAAGCAAAATTCCCCTCTTACACATGCACACTGGGTTTCATTTCTGCTGCTGTTTGCTCTCCTCCTGTAGGCAGAAGCGGTGCGATTCCCACTCGAGCAGAGCAGGCAGAAGAGCAGAGCTGAGATCTTCTCTGTGATTCCTGAGGGGAAGAAGTTGGATTTTAACAAGGCTGCCCAGGAAGACCAGAATGGATATTATCATTGAAACATTCACCTCCCTCCAGCATCAAAAATGCAAGGACCCTTTGTTCCAGTCATATAGATGGAAGAACAAGAAAAGCTTGTGAACAAATTTCATAGCTTGATTGCGCTAACTCACCAAGATTTTGTCTGCTCATTTTATCATTAAAAAAAACAAACAAACAAACAAACATTTTTGCTGGATAAGGAAAGATACTGTCGTGTGTCTTTCAATATAATATACCAGGTATGTGTTAAGAATAGCAACCAAAAGCACTTAAAAATGGATAAGGCTATAGAAAACGCCCTTACTTCCCAGGATGAAGGCTACATGCAGGTACTGAAGAGAATAAGAATGGGAATGACAAGGCTAGAGTAGCACTAGCCTTAGTGTCGCACACTACTTGCTCTACAGCTGTAGTTTGTATGAGTAGAGAGAAACCATGTGTTTAGAGAGGGGAGAGAAGAGGGAGGCGGTAGTTGGCCAAACTAAGGTAATTTTGCAGCTGTATGGGTTACGGATATATATGGGTGAAACAAAGGAAACCCAAGAGCTCATTTTTCCTGCCACTAACTAACTGGCCTCTGATCTCTGATCATCTGCTCCCCCTACAGCTATAGTTCTCCTGGCTTATTTGAGGATTTAATTTCAAATTATACATGTGCAAGTCCCATTTTACCACCAGTTTGGTCACTACTGTCTGAACTAAAATTCTAAAATACAGTGTAATGTAGTTATGTTTCTTGTCTGCTATTTGTAGTATAATAAGATACAGAAGCCAGGAACCCACTGTATCAAGCACTGTGCAAACATATCCCTGTACAATTCTTCCTCCATGAGTTTACAATTTAAGTACACAAGGGTTGAACTGTGTTAACACTACTGCTACTTCCTTTTTTTTTTCCCTAGGCTCTGAAAGACCTAAACATCAAGTTGACTGTATATGTTATAAATATTTTCTAAATATTATTTACCCAAGAGGCAGGATAACAGCTTTGAAAGCATAAGTACAATGCAGAAACACTTAAAACACACACAACTTTCCCATGCCTCTCCCTTACAGTCCATTTAACTCAAACACCCACAACTGTTTTCTCCTAACACCCTTTTGTTAAGCATTTTCAACAAAAACAGAGCTTGTCTTTACCTTCAAGGCACCACTGAACAATCATCTCATTCCTTTGCCCAGACAGCAGTATCTTCTAGCTGCCCCGTCTCATCTTTATTTCTGATTGGCTTTTTTCCATACTACCCTAAAGTTAATGGAACTTCCAACTAGAAAGGGCAGAATCCTCTTAAAAATACTTCTGTCTCAAACCAGTTTCTCCTTGCGACATATAATTGCTGGCAGGTTTCTGTACTATGCTAAATTGCTTTTTTTTTTTTGTCTTAGAGAGTGTACACAAAGATGGCAGATCCTGTAGGGTCTATAACCCTGAAATGGCTGGTCCAACGGGCAGCTTGACACATTTCATATAAGAGAAACAAAAGTGGAGTTTATGATAAATATGATGCCACCTTCACTTCTGAATTAATTCCATCTTCTTCTGCCTAAAAATATAACTTGAAAATTAATCCTTCCAGTGGGTTTCCCAGTGCATATTCTTTTTCCACCTTTAAGCACTAAACTCGATGAGCAAGGGACTGTTTCCATTTTGCGTCTTGCACAGAATTGAGCAGTTCTGTAATTTGTGATGAACGTGTGAAAGCAAACAAGGGAATGTACTGCCTGAAGTTTCCATTGCAGACCACTGACTAAATTTGTACAGAGACATTAAATGTGAATTTCTGCAGAACAGACCGGAATAGTTTCTCCTTCGTGACCCACTAGCAGACCTTTTCTGACTTAACCTTTTTCTTTTAGGGATCATATTTAGACTGAAGGTTTAACTCATTGATTAAAGTTGCATAAATTTATGATCTTGGTCAAGATTCTTACTTGCTTTAAAAATTTGTCCTTTCTTCCCCTATTAGAGAAGTCATTACAGTCACAAATTATTTAGAAATTATTATCATAAAATAATACATCAGAATCATCTTTCTGTCACATGTCATCGCTCAGGAAAAGTTTCCACATTTTAACCAGCGGCAGGTTTACCCTTACTACCATTGATGGATTCATCTTAATATATTGAATTTTAAGGAATTAATTCTGGTGATTAAAAAGATCCAGAAATTTAATTAATGGACATTTAATTGCTGAAGAGGCTACAATTGTAAAGCTATTCATCATGGTTTAAGTAGTTTATTACATGTAACTAGCCCATTTAAAACTCAAGGAGCTTTGATTTCACTAATATTAATATTTGTCCTAAGTTACTACTAATGATGGATACCAGTGTGAAACGATCTCTTTTCCTTTATATATCTGACCTGCAACCACCCAAGCTGTGAGCCCACTGCAGATGCACCAGAGAATCCGTCTTACTGTTGCAGTCATGTCTAGTTTTTCCTCTTTGCTTTATAACTTATCAAAACAGCTGTAGGAGTTTGGAGGGAAACGAGCAGTTTTATATTATTGTGTATTCTAAATAGTTGACTACTCAGCCAAAATAAACTTTGGCCTTCTAGTAGCTTTAAGGCAGTATTGGCACATGTAAAACAAAACATACAACAATACATACCAGGATGAGTGCCAGATGTTCATGGGAGAAAACACACAGCTGTTGGGCTTAGATCACCTGAACTCTTTCAAAAGCCAAAGACACCGGTCACCTTTGTTGAGCTGTCAGATTAGCAGAGGGACT
This sequence comes from Anarhynchus alexandrinus, assembly GCA_008711295.1. Lineage (NCBI taxonomy): Eukaryota > Metazoa > Chordata > Aves > Charadriiformes > Charadriidae > Anarhynchus > Anarhynchus alexandrinus. Next base: position 532,111 of record VUYV01000161.1, read on the forward strand.
GCAAAGACTGGAAGCAAGGAAGGGTCGTCTCAGTTACACTGAAGAATGCCAATTTATGCCTCATCAGCCAGCTGTCATGTAAAATTCCTTATGATAGACAGGACTAAAAATAACTAATTTGTCTTAAATGTACTGTTAGGCACATTGAAATAATCTAGTTATAGTCACTCTTCTATTTGAAGCTGAGTGTTTCTCAAGTTTACTGTACAAACCCAATTGACTCCAATCCTTCTGTTCTTCTATCCAGAAATACCGCTGAGCAATTCAGCAAGAGGTTATTCAGCAAGACTAAATTTCACCTCAAACCAGGACACCGTGCCATGAATTACAAGCAAGTGGACTGCAAACTCCTGAATTCTATATAATAATAAAATTATAGCTAGGAGTTATGATTATCCTGCATACGCAAACATAAGATAAATATTGGGTGATGCATATCCCTGACATGGAGTTTCAATAAAGATTAATTTTGCTCAAAGGATGAAGATAGATTACAACAAATCATTAGACTATTGAAGGTGGAGTTACCCCAGTGCTGAAATAAACTCAAAACTGGCCCCCAAAAGAGCGATTCCCTTAAATGGATATAGCTATACGATTTTAAGTCATTTTGATGAAAACCAGTTGTAAGACTAAACACAATATTCCATTCCCAGTGATGAATTACAGTAAAAGCAATAAATATTTTCCCCAGTTTTCTGAGCATCCAAACATCAGGATCCTGTATTCTTCTAGAACAATTCAGGGGTTACAGCGTTTGGATCAGTTGTCTGAAATTCTGCTAATGTACACAATCACAAACATAAGCGTACTATTTTTAAATCAAAATAACCAACTGAATAATCAATTTTTAAGCCTATTTTTGCTGAGCTCTTATGCTATGCATGTATCCAGCTGATGATACCTAACGATCTGTTGTGTTTGCACCCACTTTTTCAGTTATTTCTCTGAAATTCAATTGGGGCCAGTTCCACAAGAGTGTTTATCTGCTCATATCCAAATTTCTATGCTAATTCCCACTAAAATTTGGAGATTAAATATTTCTAGATCCTTAGAAATCACTAGGTTCTGCTAAGCTTCTCCTCACATCTGCTCAAGAAAATAGTTTTGTCCTCAATTTCTAGAGATGTCCAACAGAAACACGCAGGTTTTGAATTAGCTGAACTGTGTTCATGGTGAATTTAAAATTTTGAAATTCACTATGTGTTCATGGTGACTTTATATTTTTGTAGGTGAATTTAGAATTTTATATATCTTAAAGGCATTTTTTCAATACAGGTTTATGGGGGGGGGAGGGGGACACCCACTCAAATTTAGAATATTGAGAATATACAATGGATAGCTTTACATTTCTCGTGTCTTAAATGCATTTCCCATGTCTCGCATAGCTCTAAAAGCATGCCAACAGAATAAATGAACACAGTCATAATGTGCAGACAAACATTTCACTACCACACTACCATAAGCAGTCTCACTGCTATTACTGGAATTATTCACATCCACATATGAAGAAGTCAGTACAATTATCATTGTATGTTTTATTCTCTTACCTTCTCACTGTTCCACAGAATCACTTTTTCTTCTTTTTTTATTACATTCAAATATAAAATAAAGCTCCTTTTGGAGAGATGTTCTTGCATGTAGTAAGTGAACGTAAAGGTATACTTCTGATTAGCACAAAGAAACACAGTTCAAACAAAAGCAATCCCAACTCCTACCTGCTGCTTAATTACTGGTCCCTGTGTGTAGTTGACACTACTTATGATGTGAGAGCAGATCTAGGACGTTTTCTCTAACCGAAGGCAACAAAATTCACACGGTGCTAGCTCATGAAAGATTTGTCTCCGAAAGCCCATGCACTAAGTTCCGTGTTCTCGGTCTCCACACGCCTACTACACTCTTGTGCCTTAACGCACCCGTGCTGCATTCCCCCGGCACAACTCTCTAAACGGCAAAGTTACACACATAAGTTTTTAGTCTTTGTGAATCCCAGACTTACTCTGTCCTCGCTTGTAAGAAATATGCTCTCATATTTGTCTGATAAGCAAACTATGTCATGGTAGAAAATGCAGGATGTATTAAACGTTTGCTGAGAAGTTTAGATCAGTCTTTATGGATTTAGAATTTATGCAAAGAGTCCGTGAGGCCCATCTGCTTTCCATAGGGTATGAGAGTCTATGAGAGTCCTGTAGTTTCATATTCTGCTATTAGTTAAGGACTTTATTGCTTCCTAAATAAATACAGCAATTCAATCTATAAACTTACCGTTGTATAACATATTTAGTACCACAGGTCTGACATTACCCATCTGAACACGTGATTACCAAAAACAGGTGAACAACTTTTTTTTCAAAGCACTGTATTTCTATATGCACTGAAAGAAATGCAGTGGAAAAAAAAGAAACTATTGTAATGAAATGTAACAAATACCTTAAATATTTTCATTGCTGTAAAATCTCACGGGTGGTTTCATGGAAACACCCCCTTTTTATTAAGCCTAATAAATTCAATGCTTCCTTAAGCTGTTACCTCAACTGAAGATTTTAATTGCTATAACAGCACAAAACATTTATTCATACATCTGGATAGAATTCCTTCTCTTTGACAAATTTAATCAGTGTAATTATCTATTTGACAGACGCATAGTTAGACAAGGAGAAACCTCAACAAGATGTAATTTACATGCTTCAATTAATCTTTCTAAAAATTTGTACAATCTAACAGATGGATCAAACTCTATGCGAGTATTTGACCAAAGGCAATAAATCAACAGTGGCATGTTTTCTTTCAGGCAGTAGCTTGAGAAATTAATATTGTTTCACAAAGTTAGACAAAGGAATTGTAAATCTTACACTTATAATAGCTCCCTTCCTCATAAAACTATCTACTACACAGAGAATATTGATGACGCAGCATTCTTAACCGTGACAAAGAAAGGATAGGTTTAAAACATGTATTATTCTTGTTAAATCTTTTTTTATTATTATTCATGTAAAGAACTTCATAGCCCTGCATTACCGCAAATTAACTCACATTAACACTGATGAGCAAACAGTGAAATATCCCAAAAGGCAGACACCACTGTTACCATATAATATCACAGCATGTTATCAAAGCAGAGACAATTCCCTGACCTCATATTTTTTATTGATATTAAAAAAAAAAAATTATATGAAGACAAAACCTGACCCAGGGAGGTGGTATTACTCTGGGAGAGGCTCTAGTAGAGGACTTGTGCTGTACGGGAGGGAGAGAGGACTATGTCACTGCTGACCCTCCCTGTTACAGATGGCACCGCACTACTGACTGCCCGCAGAGGCAGCTCCAGACAGCCCCAGCCAGCGACTCTGTATTGCTCCACCATCTCCTGAGCGCTCATACCACAACACTGGGGCTCAGCCCACCTCCAGGCAGCTATCTGAGAACATCTCTGGCTGTACAGGCTGAAAACCTCTCAGTTTAGACCACCCTGGACGTCCCAAGCTGCCCTCAGAAGGAAAAGCAAACTCACTGCTTCACACCCCTCCAGTAAACAAAACACACAGTAGCTGAAGCGCGATGGTCTGCAGCAGGTCGCCGTGTCACCACTGTCTCACTCTCAGCAGTGCCATGTGCCCACTTGGCCAACCAGAGACATCCAGAGCTGCAGCACCCACGGGACTCCCTGCCATCCTCCCCTGGAGGTGTGAGACACCTGACAAACTGCCGGTCCCACCAAGGAAGGGGGTCCTGCTCCAGCTGAGTTCCTGCAAGCCTTGTAGAGCTGGCCAGAATTGTTGTCTTGTACAGAGAGATGCTGCTGATCAGCCGAGTAATGGCATCCAGCATAATGGCTTAAACAGCTTCAGCAAGAAAAAAAAGAATAAAACTTGCATCTCTCCCCTGCTATAAGAATGAGCACTATGTCTAATTGGAATTCCTAATCCCTTCACAATTTAGGCAACCTTTAAAATAAAACCTTATTCACTAGCAGAGCATGCTACCATGCTGCTCTCACAGGGCGCTTTAAGATTAGGTACCTTCTTACTCTGTAAAGCACCATGAGTGAGAGAAGCCATAGGAAGAAAGCTTGCCTGGCATAAAAATGTAGTTTCTTGGTTGTGACCTTCATCATTCTGCACTCTGAGAGGTAATAGGAGCTTTGACGATAATTAAGGAGCAGGCAACATGCAGCGCAATCCAGACTGTGCAGTGTAGGATTGGGTGGGAGCAAGAATTTCATTTAAATCTTCCACTTGTTAAATACATCTTTCCATCTGTCTCTGAGTCAGCAGCATCCCCCTCAAGGCTGATACAAAGCTCAAGAGGAAACGAAACTGCTCCAAAACATTTTCAAACTTAATATATCAAGCCAATATTTAAACACATCTGAGGTTCGCTGCACTCTAAAAGAGGGGGTGGGGGTGTTCCTTTCTGACCCACGAGTGTACTTCAAAGGTACACTCTTTTCACTTCAATGTGAAAAGCAGACCTAGTGCTCTAAAGCTACAAAGCCCTAACGCCCTTGATGTCTTAAAGATTATTTAAAATCAAATCAAATCAAAATTAATACCAGATGGGGAGGGGCAAGGAAGCCAGAGAAAGCGAAAAAAATATTAACATTCTGTTTTATCTGCAGTTATTTTTGGCATTTCATATTGGTACTTTAATTTTTTCACCCTTCAGTCTGCTATGACTAACTAATTCCAAGCTTAACTGGTAGTGACTATTGGCAATTTTGCTCGCTTGTCAGATGATCACAGCAGTTAATTTTTCCAGATCTTTTATGCAATAGTGCTAGGCACATACATCAAAATTTATTTGCAAATGCTATTCCCCTGCCGATTATTTCTTCTGCTGATTCACGGCAGTGGTATTTGCACCCTGCTTGTTTACTTACGCCTTGGACCCTGCTGGCGCTTATGTTCACGACTTATTGCTCACACGGAGCCAGGCGGCGGGACTATGCATGGATCGAAAGCTATCCTCTCACGCAAACCATGGATACGTGCAGGAGAGCTTTGCATTCACAGGGAAGGAAAAAAAAAAAAAAGCTCTTGTTTCACAGCATAGAAATAACCATTACAAATCCTTAAGCAACTTGGAAATGGAGAACAAGATAGCACATTTTTCAGTCTTAAGCTTTCCATAAGGAAACAAAAAGAATAATGTGCAAAACCAACGAATGATCCTATGGCATGAATAACTTGCAGCAACCGGTATAAGAAAAAAAAAACAACCCGCAGTCTAAAATGAATTTACACAGATTACCGATTGAATATTAAGAACATGAATACATTCCCAATGCAATCCTTTTGTGGGAACTTGGAATAATCTTGAGGGATATATTTTAAGAAGCTGAAAAGGTCCCTTTTTACAACATTGCTAGCTCAATCTAACTGAAAACCCAATTAAGATGTAAGATAATTTGCTTTAAAGTCTACTAAATGTCACATGGCAGCCTTGGCTCCACCACAGTATATTTATTTATACACATATATTATATTCAATGTATATTATACTATATTATATTATATTCAGAAAAGCCACATGGAAGAACATTAAGGCTGCAAAAGCCAAAAACTGGGAAGTTAGCACAAAGCCAGAGTTCAAGTTGCCTGTTCCGCCATAGCACTGCCTGCTCCTGCGGAGACATTTTGACACCATCTCCCATTACATGGCTGCTTACTCTTTTCCCTGAAGAAACCCTCCCCCAGATGCTGCATATTTTCTCCTTCCCTCACCCAGAAAGGTGCGGCATGTTCTGTTATTTGCTGCACGAAAGCCGCGCTGTGAGGGCAGGATTCATTTCCGAAGTGGTGAATGTGGTGTTGCACATCCCCATAGTAACCGAGTGCTTCAGCCACGCACGTATTTTCGCAACACCCCTGTCTCCATCCCCCGTCACTCCGCTTGGTCCCAATCCTTCTGGCAGGCTCTTGCCTTCCACACTTTCTCACGCCCCAGTCACCCAATTCCTCATGTAATCTCGGTCCCAGCCCCACCTAGGGAATGAGGTTTCCATCCAAGTCGTAACTCCGGCAAAAGAATTTTAAAAGGTGGGCTTTAACCCTGACTTCCTTGAACGCCTTCTGATGAACCTCCTCTCCGACTTCTGAGACCCACTCGAGAGGAGAAACAACAGCCCAAACAGCCAGAGTTTATCAGAGGTTTAGGTTTTTCTGGGTTTTTGGAGGTGTTTTTTTTGTTTTTTTACAAACTGAAGGCAGGGAATTTGAATGGGGTAATGTCACCTGGTAAATCTTTGCAGCAGCTCTGCCAATGGTTTTTATAAAAGACGACACCAGCTTCTAGGGAAAAGGAATTTGAACTGAGGGGAAAAAAAAAAAAGAAAAAAAAAAAGCCCATGGGGTTAAAATCACCGCCTGGAATAGAGAGAAGTACTCCCTTGCAAAGGCCACTTTCAAGGTTAAGGCTGCTTCATTTTGCACGGCTTTAAGGGCTTGCTCCCAGCAAAGCGTGCCCAGGAAAGGAAGGTAATCTTGTGAAAATCAGGCAATGTTAACAGCTGTATAAAAAGTGTTGTTTATGCGTATTTTTGAACCCTTCCAAAAAGCAAGATATATTACATATTCTGAAATAACTGTTGTTATCTTTGCAGATCTCAGTTTTTTTTAAAAATAACAGTAATATGAAATCACTCTTCAAGACTGGGGGTTTTCCTTTTATTTTTGAGTTTAAACACAACGTTACACTTCTTGTCTCTACAGTAATTGGTAAAAAATATTCTTGGAAATTTTCTTCCATTAGCACCCGCTTTGATGGTCAAATCATCCCGATCCGGCATGTGAAGGAAGAGCCTGTGTTGATGAGCTGGTCCCTGACAAACACAAACCCAGATTCCCTTTATAAAGCCCGTGTTTCTCTCCACCCCCTTCTGCAGGTTCTCCTCACCCCGACAAACGCAGCTGCGTTGCAGGGCACAACCTGGACAACACAGCCAAGGCAGCCATGGCTGTGTGCCTTGGGTCAGATATGTCTCCTCTGCACAAATTACACCCGCTCCCAAGAGGAAACCAGAGCGCGGTGTGGGGAATACTATGTTAATTTAAATCTTTACTGTCCTAAACCCTAGCGGTCTGCTCTCTGTTAGCCCCTCAACAGAAGCCTCTCAAACACCGAGTCCCCAGCAGCTTCGAGTCAGAAGAAAGTCCTGGCACTGTCTCCCTGTCTCAGAGTCCACCATCTGAGTGTAAATGCCCAGGGCCAAGGCTGGTGGCCTTTGAGCCAAATGCTTGAGGCTGGAGGCCAGTCTGTACTCCTTCGGCCACTGTTGTACCTTTGAAGCTCGTCTTTGTAGGACGGCAGTGCAGCTGAGAACCTTCTAAATGCTCACATGGACAACAGCGGAGCAGTTTCATCCTTTTAGACCAAGTGATCTCATGACAGCATAGAGGTACTGGCTTTCCACTGTGCAGTATCAGCCCTGGTAGTAAACCCCTGTGAAAGGCGTGAGGCAAAATTAACTTTTTCTTTTATCAAATAATTCATAGAAGAACCACCCCTGCAATGTCAGCTTCTACAGATCTCGCAGCAACCAGGAGCACTCAGTCTTCACGTGAAGCCTTCCCACCTCCTAACATCAGAGACCAAGGCAGATCAATTTTTCCTGCTTGCAACTTTAAAACCAAGTAAAATGTCTCAAGTTAAAAAAAAAATAATTTAGCAGCACACTGACAAAAAAAATAATGGGCTTGGGTTTATCTCAGCTTTATCAAATCCCAGTGACTTTTTAGAACATTTATTCAGCTGGTCTGGATAAAAAGTAAGATCTAAAATATTCTGAACTATCATCGGATGTAAGACTCTCTCATAAATTACAAATTGAAAGGTCAATGACTCTGTGAGTGTAAATGGTAACCAATTAGTAATCTAGGGCAGGAGTCCAACTATTATGAAACCCATCTCCTGACTTTATTAAGTAGCAGATTAAGAACTGTGTAACTGCATGGATAAACCCTTAGTGCTTTATGCATCTATTATTTATTAAAATTCAGCAAATGTTGTGAAGGCCAGACCAGCTTAGTGTGGACATAACCTTGAATCAAAGAGCCTCTGTTTTTGTGCCATAACTAGTTGTACTGCTTGCGATTTTAACATTTTCTAAAATGGGCACTCTTCAGGTGAAGGATGTAAACCTCCCTATTACACTTCCAGCTATCTCCTTGGGTTGTGAAGTATTAATCTAGGCTTGAAGTAAAAGAAACCTTGTAATCTCACCACACAACATGTACGGATTTCCCGAAGTATTACTGCCTGTCCATAACAGAACCAGAGAGAAGCCTGTGTCTCCTGGCCCCAACCTGAGGGCCCCATCCATAAAAGCTGGCTCTCTTTTTAAATGCCTGGTTGCCAGCATTTATCCAGAATTGCTTTTCCAACTGGATATCTGCCTCGACGCCACCATCAAGTGTCAAAGCGCAAATTTTTCAGTCAATAACACAGAAGTTCCTGTACAGTTAACGCGTTCTCTGAACCTAGCAGTGATGGCACAGGTGATGCCATCAAACATGCAAGTCATGTCCCCAGCTCATGTCTTCCACTTGGAAGGTGTTGCAACACCACCGTGCAGCTTCTTGACATTGAACATATGTCGTGGATATTACCATTTACACTATATATGAATGTACCATTCTGAATAGTAGGAATTTGAGGACATACTCCCTTTGGTCTCTCTGGGAATCCAGGAGGCCTCATTTGGCCTCCACCTTGAGAGGAGGAAACAGAAAGGCTACTCAGCCTTTACCAGAGTCCAATAAGTAATTTTAATGAGTAAAATCAGTGTCACCAAGAATCACGGATAGTGCAAAACTGTGGGCTGTTACCTTTGTCAAAATCCAACCTACAGAGCTTCTCATTTCCACCTCTAAAAGTGCACCATACCTCAATCTACCCTTGACTTTCTGCTTCCAAGTTTGGCTCCTGAGCCCTACTTAGAATGGCAGCTCTTTGGGCGAGGCCATCATTTCCTTCTGCATTTGAACAGGAATTCCAGGTCACAGCTGAGGTTTTACCACTTTTTGATAAATATAGCAAATAAATATTCTTCCACGTTTCCCCTAGCAAACAAACAAACAAAAAAAAACAAACCCCAAAACCCAATGGGGAGAGGAATCCTTAGATTTGAATGGTTTGACCATCATTTACATGGCATAAGCACTTACATACATAACATACTTATATTGCAAATATAAATTAACAGGCTACGCCAGGGATTATAGCTTCTATAGAAGGGGGCAACTTCAGCTTTGATGCAGGTAGGCACAACTACGTTAGCTTCAGTTGCAGCCATATGCCAAAGACGCCTTTCTCACACGGAGAAGGTTTTGAGCCAGGAGCAAAACCACACAAGAAAGCTTCTAATCAGTATTGCTTTGCCGTTATGTTACACTCCTTTCCACAAGTCGCTTACTCACCATCAGATGGAAGAAGGAGAGAAAAGCCAGGTATGATAAAAACAGCAACTGCTCCTTTCCCGGAAAAAAAAAAATAAATGCCAGAAAACCCAGAGAGGAATGTAAAGTATTTCTCTGCAACAGATTTCAGATAGGCTGAAAGGGCACCCCAGTGCATTTCCTCCCTCTTTCCCACCCCAGTGCATTTCCTCCCTCTTTCCTCTGCTGTTTCAAGAAACCACTATAGAGGTACAGTAAAGGGGCAGGTCATTTTATTCTTAAGGTAATAATCTTTCTTAATTGAATTTTAAAAAAACCCCACATTATTTTATAGAGAAAGAAATTACAGAGATCCATTTTCAATACCCGGGGTAACCCTAGGCCTGCAATCAGGTATTCAGTGTCTCATTTTAGGCATCTCTGAAATATCCCCTGTATGGAACACAGTCAGGTCTGTCTCTTGGTGCCAGATGTTCTTTGATGAGGCAGCTGGCTTGGCAAAAAAAACAGGGGAAATTCTTGCAAATCATTATTGTCTTCTGTGTTTCTGCCATTAATAGCAACATACGAGCGAAACAATGTGAACCGAGTATGTGGGAGCCCAGGAAAGGACATGTTTGCAGACTGACTTTCTGCAGGTGGAATCGATGTCAAGAGGAGGTCAGACAGTGGTGAGAAGGATGAGAAAAAGGTCACTTTTCTTTACAACTTTTGCACAGCGTGAGGAATGCAGGTCATAAAGAGCTATACATTTTCCCAGGCCTGTGATTCCATGAGAAGCTGTCTTCACCCAAACACCGACCGGTGGTGCTTCTGTGCCACAGGGCACGCACTGTCCCCTCAGCTGTGCTTAAAAAACCTGTGCCAGGCCACATCGATCCTGTTTTCTAATGAAAACTGATGCTCTTATGCTCCTCTTCCACATTTTTTAAGCTGGATCATTGTCCTAGTCCAGATTATAACACAGCCATATAAGTAATTGTGCTGCCTTAGTGACAGTGGAGCACAGTGAGGATTTAAAATACTGTAGGCTGATACTACTGGCAACATTCAAGCACTTTGGAGAAATGACAACAAGAGCTGGTTTGTGTATCTACTCTCCATCCATCTTCCCATTTCTCTGCTTCCCACCACAGCTCTTATTGCATCACGTAATTAAAAGTAGGTGAGCTCTGGGCAGGCACATCACTTCTGCACCGCAGGAGTGTAAGCGGCAATGTTCCAGCACCCTGCAGTGCTCCCTGGACCTGCTTAATTTACTGTGTCAGTGTAGTCAACATAGCCTAGAGACAACTCTATTTAATATATAATATTAATAATTGTAGGTATTTCCAAGTTTTAGCCACATGACTTAGTATGTGTTTCTAGCTGTACTGAAACATCTGGGTTAAAAGAATAAAGACAGACAGGTGAGGAGAGAACCAAACATCTACTTAAAACGTGGCTAGCACCAACTACCAAGACATATATGTGCACAAGTATATGCAGGTTTATATATTAATATATTTGTATACACACAGACGTACGTGTGTGTAAGCAATATAATGTCCTACTAAAGTGCACAGCAATAAAAGAATGAGTTATGCTCAGAAGGGAGATGCATGGTCGCTGTTGAGGATGACTGCAGTTGCCAAGTATACAACAGAAACCGCTGCTGTAATGAGCTGAACATTTAGAGACAAAATAAAAAGGTGGCTTTGGTAACTTTGGGGTTTTTTACTAGAATAATTAAGGAAAGGGACAGACCAGTAAAAAGACTAATCTTTTTTTTTTTAATTCAAAGGAAGCCCAAGACTGACTGACGTGACTAGTCAGTCAGGCAGAGCATTCATCCATCCCCAGGCTTGGCCAAAATACCTCAGTGATCGCTCACGTTAGCCTTCAGCTGTCATTTGTGTGTCTTCTAAACAGAAATGGACAACACTTTTTAATGTCTATGGCTTGTATGATGTAAACAATCAGCTAACCTTGCTGGGAAAACTTTTATAAACTTGAACCTATTTGTTACCCGAAATACATCTGGTCCAGGTCTGCCCCGTGTATTTGGCTATAAGAGGAACACCGTCAGACTGCACAGCTGCACAATGGAAGCATTAACAAGAATCCTAGATAACACTGCTTGATGCCTCCCGTGCCTGGACAAGGTATCAGTCAAAACTAGAACTCCACCACCACCGTAGACAAGCACAGGACATTCCCACAAGTGTCCATAGCAGCCCTGCCGCGTGAATTATGATGGTCACCCTGACAAGAGCCCCGAGACGCAGGCAGCTTAAGCGGTTTGTACAAAGGCACACAAGAAGTATTTGTGCCTCGTCCAACTCGGAGCCAGAGATGCCACGCTGACAATTTCTGTTGAAAACTCTCATCTGCAAAGCCCAGTTCCAAATAATCTTAAAGACATTGTTTTAATTTCTTGGTGAATAGGTAAGTGTCAATTAGACTAGTAAGGTTCTGTAATCAGCCAAAAAAAAAAAAAACCAACCCAAAAAAACCCAAAAAACAACCAAACAAAAAAAACCACCTAAAACCAAACAAATTAAAAAATCCCACCAATATTCAGCAATTCATCAATTTTCATTGCCCAGTGCTTCTGCCATGCTGGTGGGGAAGAACAAACAATCACAAAGATCAGAACAACTACCCGCTACTTAATACCATCCCCTCATAATGGATATTGCAGCACCAACATTACTGTGAGAGCTGGTTAACGAGGTCGGTGCCTGCACAAGGACCCGGATTCAAACTTTCTCAAAGCCGAGACAAATTCAGTGGTCATGGTCAGAATACTTTTGATATTGGAGAATAATTAACTTCCTTATTGCAGAAAATCTTTAATGTCTGACAAAGCTGCCGTGGTAACAGATCTCTAGCTCTGTAAAATTCCAGAAGAGAAATATAGGTAAGCTGCAAAGTGCAGTTTACACACATAAACTCATCTCTGACAAGCACCTTTACCCCCCCTTCTTTCTTCCCAGTGAAGTTCCCTGCTGATGATTCAAACCTGGTACAGCACACAGCTTTGATTAACTTCATACCCAGAAACAAATAACGACGCTCCCAAGGGCTTAGCTTGCATGGAGCCCTCTGCAACCCGACAGGAAAGTTGTTTTTCATGTGCTGAACGACAAAGAGGATTTTTACCAGTAGCAGATCATTGTTAATGGTTTGGGGATCTTCATGGACCCTACAGTTGCCATAATCTACCATATTTCTGTTAGCAGCATAAACGTTTAGCCAGACCAGGCCAATCCATGGTTGCAATTATCTGTGCTGTTATTTCGCAGATTTGTGCCTCTTATACTGTTTTCCAGTCAGTTGCCAGTAAATGTTGAAAGTTGTTGCATTTACTTGTTGAGACAAATATCTCAAAGCACACTTGGAGCGTGGTACCACTATTTCCTCCTCAGATGAACAACAGACATTAAAACCAACATTCTTTTACTCTTTTGGAGTGAGGTTTGGCCTCATTATTGCTACTCCAGCCTAGGAAACTGGAAAATGCTGAGAAGCTGCTTTAGAAAACCCGAACTTTTGTTCACAAAAGCCACAAACTGTGCCCTGCAAGAGAAACGTCTACTGAATAATGGAGGTTCATGTGCACAGAGGGTAGTAATAATTTATCACAGAATCATAGAATGGTTTAGGTTGGAAAGGACCTTGAAGATCATCGAGTTCCAACCCCCCTGCCATAGGCAGGGACACCTCCCACTAGACCAGGCTGCCCAAGGCCACGTCCAGCCTGGCCTTGAACACCTCCAGGGGTGGGGCCTCAACAACCTCTCTGGGCAACCTGTTCCAGTGCCTTACCACCCTCAAAGTGAAAAACTTCTTCCTAATATTCAATCTAAACCTGCCCTCTTCCAGTTTGAAGCCATTCCCCCTCGTCCTATCACTACATGCCCCAGTAAAAAGTCCTTCCCCAGCTCTCCTGTAGGCCCCCTTTAGGTACTGAAAGGCCGCAATAAGATCTCCCCGGAGCCTTCTCTTCTCCAGGCTGAACAGCCCCAACTCTTTCAGCCTCTCCTCATAGGAGAGTAGTCACTTTGAAGCACGCGGGTACAAAAGCAGTTAGAGGACTTTATCCTACAACTAAATGCAGAGCCAACAGCACAATTCTTGTGCTGATCCCGTCTCCCGCATTTCTCTACCTTTCCCCACGGCCACTCCACAGATCAGTGCAGGGTTTTCGTGATACAGAAGACCCTGCATGGACCCCGGCCACAGCCTTCTCTCATGTGCATGATTTATGCTACTATGGAGATGAGGCACATGTGCACAAACCCACCTTTATTTTGAAATCGTTGCATTTTCCTCGAGTCTGTTTTGTCTCTGGAGGCATGGATTTCCCACTCCCCAGTATCAATCACTCTGAGTCTTTCCCCTATATTTATTTTAATGAAACGCTATTAACAGGGCTGAATTATATGAACTCAAATATATCTTTTTGCAGTACATACACAAACAGCACGAATAGCAGACAGCATCAGGTATAATACAAGAGCACAGGCATCCTGTACGTACCTACATAACAGCTGCAGGGAGCTGGATTTGCTCTGCACGTGGAATGGGAACATTCACCTGGGATTTCCAGACTTCCACAAGCTGGGTAGTGTCCAGCCTGAATCAGTCCTGTGAGCGAGTCTGCACTGCAACGAGCTTCTCAACCAAAGAGGAAAAGGCTGCCCACACCTAGGAGGACGCAGAAACATCCAACCAGGTGTCACAACTAAACAACTACAGTAAACTTACACTTGCCTAAAAAATAAATAAATAAATAAATAAGTAAGTAAGTTTGTGTCTTATCCAAAAGACAATGGAAGAAATTCAACTGCTGGTGACGTGTACAAATCAAGCAAATTGTATCTCGAGCAATTAACTCACACTTCTGTGATTGTAAAATCTGGCTGGGCCTTCTCCAAGCGTGCTCAGTTGTGCTGCAGCATCACTGCTGGTTGTCCTCCGTCTCTGCTGCTGGGGACCTGGCTGGCCAGCAGCTGCTATTGACGGAGGAGATCAGGCCGCCATCTAATCAACTCAGCTCTTGACTGTATGGAGCCAGAGTTAAACTCTGACTTTCAAAGGTTGGCCACTTGGGCAGAAAGATTAGCAGAACTGTAGTGGTAAAAAAAAAAATAAAAATAAAAAAAAATAGGGAGCGCTCTCTTAAGCGTCTTGATTATACTCAAGCTTAATTGGCACAAACACAAATTGAACTTTTGAGAATGTGTAACTGTAAATGGTGTGTACTGGCTTATTTGCATCCCTAAATTTCTGGGTGATAAAACCAGGAAAGAGGCTAAACTGAAAGACTTCCATTTCCTTTCTTACATCATTGTGTGATTCCTGGGGGATATGATTAGTTTTCTTGTAGTTTATGCTAGGTTGTGAGCTCACTCACTGTTATAAATGGGTTGTCCATATAATTGTTACCCATTACATGCAAATTGCTGCTAAATGGCACAGACAGCCCATCTGTGCCAAATGTTGGTTTACACTTTGCTCTCTTTCCAAGACAGTGGGGAGATAAAAAAGCAATTGGATTGATGAGTGGGATGTCAAAATTTCTCTCCAGTTTCCATTATGCAGTTAAACATTGCCTCACCATTCTTTGACAAATACTGGAATATATCCAGAAATCACACTTCATTTTTTCCAAGATGGTGATCAAACACCCCCCCTAAAATCTGAGCAAGAAGTACCAGCTCTTGTTTATCCTCCGCGTCAGATCTGCAATTCAGACACTACAAATGGGAGCTTGATATGTTTTCCTGCACTATCAGTCCGGTATTCGGTTTGCAATGAGGCTTGCCAAGCGGCTCCAGATTCCCTTCTCTGGTTTCAATTCATTATGGATCTGAGGAGCATTTGTTCCAAAAACAGCAACTCGCCCCAATGTCAAGTAAATGCTCCGATCACACAACTGAACCACATATCATCTTTTTCTCCCCCCTCCGCCCCCCCCAACTTCTTTATCAGTCACGCTAGGAGAAACTATCAGAAAAGCAACTGAATTATGAGAAATACCTTTTTTCAATTTTTTCTTTTTAACTTGGGAGCGGCTTTAGTTCATAACCTTCACAATGGGTAGAAAATTTAAGAAACAACACTGAAATTCCTGAAAGAACTTCAGCCTCAAAGGCATTTATTTCAATGGAGCCAGGATTTCTGTGTCAGCAAAGTATGCCAGAATGTATTTAGCTTCAAGTGTGTACTTAAATCGCACAGACTTCAAGGGAACTTAAATATACGCTTAATTTTGAGCATATGCTTAAGTGCTTTTGCTGAATAGTATTGAACCACAGCATTCACCTCTTTGTAAAGGAGAGAATGCTTTCCAAAGCAACATTTACTTCTCAGGGCACGGTGTGTGTCTTTTAAATCCTCCTTTGATGTTTCTTGGTCTACTTTGTTTTTAAAAGCTCACCAGAAATCAAAAAGGATTAGTAGGTCATGATCCTGCAAGCTACCTGGTATGGATCAGCCCAGGAAAGGACAGAAATGGAGTTTAGCTGGCAAAGAAAAAATGTTTGCCTGGAGCAGTCTGCAGGATCCAGTTTTCTGAGGCACAAATTAGTCAAAATCAGTTTGGTGTTTTATTCGGTATTTATAGTCATCATCATTCTAAGGAATATTTTAAATAAGAAAATTAGAAAGCGGAATATAGGATACTTAGCAGATCATAACAAGTAAAGATGATTATTAATGTGCATTAAACACCTTCACTTGTGCCAGTGAAACCTCATACAACATAAGCAGTTTTGTCCACTCATCCTTAAAAGAAAAGCTTTTCTGGACCAATGTATAACTACCACATTTTGTTTTTAAATGGGGACTTGAATTAATATTTTTATAAAAATATTGATTGCCAATATGACATTAGAGAGTAGAGGTAGAGAAAGTCTTGAAAGTGAAATTAAAAAAAGATCTGGATTCCTATTTCCTCCAGAATTCAGTGCTCTAAATGTGGTATCTGAGCAAACACAGGCTCTTGACCTCAAATCTATATTCTTCTCCGAAGTTCGTCCACCAGGATAAGGAACGCTGTGTAGCGGTTAAATACAAAACAAACCTGAAATTGGTACCCTCTGAGGTTTGGTTCCGACCGACCTTTGAAACAAGATTGCTTTCAGTCAATTGGTTATTTCAGCACTTGACATCACCCCCACATAAAACAAGGCAAATGGCCAATTAGCTAACTGGAAGTTTTCCAGTTCAAAATGGTGCCAAAATGCACGAAGATGAAGTGGAGTAGAAAAAAAAAAAAAAAAGTTTAAATTGGCTGTACAGTCAGCTCTCTATGGGAAGCTGAAAATAGAAATCAGTTCGTGGAACTCAGGAGCTTCACTATCTTCTATTTGGGGAAGATCAAACTTCGGCATTTGCAAGTTAAACAGGGATCCCCAAGGCTTCTAGGGAGCACTTTATAAAAAGAGGTTTTATATAGGACCTGTGTATTTTGCAAATAAAACTGTAGCACATTAAATTCTAATCACATTCTATTCATAGCATCTGAAATCAGAGTACAAATTTGCTTCCTATGGATAATTATCTGGGCTGGAGTTTTAATCTCGTATGTATGCCATTACCCCTATGCAAACACGGATGAATTTTGGCTTTTTCTTTTCAGCAGCATTCAGCTAGTTCGACATTTTAAGTGGTTATGAGTTGGTTTTAAATAAATACAGCCTAAAGAAATCAGATGATATGTTAAGCAGTAGTACTTGAACTGAGAAAGAAAAGAACACAATACTGTAGAATAACCTCTTTGCTTGGGAAATAATGCTCAAATTCCAGAAGGAAAAGTAGTTAATCATGTCAGCTTTGTAAATATAGTTTCTATAAAGGTTAATGCCACTTTAAATACATGTATCAGGCCCCTCATACAAACTCTTCAGCTACATCAGAAATGAATGCAGGTATTCTAAATAAGAAAAAAAAAATCTCCTGCAGAAAATTTCCCATTATGATAAAAAATTTAATTATGTTAAGGAACAGCAATTTAGTCTTCTGTCAATGACAAAACAAACAGGACAGTACAGTTCTAGTTAGATATACCAAGATCTACTTCAAAAGGGTTGAAGACGAGCAGTTATGAGGGTTTTTGTTTTGCTTTCAGTCAGTGACAGCTGTCGGGCCAGCTCAGAGCAGTGACCCAAGCACGGCAGGGCTACGTAGCCACAAGGCTTCAGTGCCACTTGCTCTTCCCAGCGACACCCAAATCTTCAGTCTCAGATCAACACCTGAAATAGGGACAGCTGAAACAGGGACACCTTCTAAACAGTACTCTCAACCACAACTTGTACAAAAAGGTCATGATCATCATGAAACAAAGATTACAAACCTTTTGTGAAAAAACAACCGTATTCCTAACATAAAATAAACGTAAAAAGCAAAAATGTGATTTCAACTTAAATTGCCATCATCATCAAAAAGCAAAAGAATAGCCAACTTATAATGAAAAATATTTTAGTAATATATAAAACTATTTTAAAATTTTGGCTACCAGGTTCGATAACAGGTGAATTTGCAAATTTACTCTAAGAAGCAAATTAGCTTTGTACTTAGAAGCTACCTGATCCAAAAGCACTTTAGTTTCAGTGAAACCCAAATAGTGCTTTGTGGAACATGGTTTTTTTGGTAAATAGATACCTAATGACACAGATAGATAGCACCGAGGATTTTCAAATTCCTCAAAAGAGCACACTTCACATTTTTCCTATTTACCTTGTATGTGTCCTCTACAACTTTTAAAAAAAAAAAAAAAGTTATTCTGGTTAAAAAGAAGCCTCATGTGTTTTCATAACTCTTACGAACTGTCAAAAGAACGACATATTCAGAGAGGAGATCATGAACCCGTTGCAGGTTCTGGCACTCACAGCAGCTGGTCATAAGGGAAAATACCTTCACACTGCTGTTTGTGAAAGAGACTCAATTTCACCCTATCAAATTTTAGCACCACAAAAGATAAGAAGTTGCATGAGTCCAGTAATGCTTCGAATACCTGTTTTAAAAGCACTGGCAATCTAAGATGCAGCCGGACACCACGTACCTATTGGTATTGACCACATCACAGCAGACTGACCCCAGCGAGGAGCTGAACTTAGAAACAACTTTTAGCTGCGGAGCTGTTACTGAAATGATTAGTTGCAACAGCTCCGAGCAGGCAGATCACTTCACCAGCGTGGATCTGCGTAAGATCAGGGCCTGAACACATTTCTTCCCTTCATCTGGCCTCAGCTTCAGCAAAAAACTTGTTTCCCCCCCGCCCCAGCCCGCTCCCCACGTCAATGGACATTAAGCGTATGTCGCCTCGCTTTTGGAAAGCATTGCATTATTTAACTTCATTACTGGTTGTTGAATTGCTTTCAACCTTTTTTTCACCTTGCAAAAAAACTTTTAAGTGCATTAGTATGGCACATGCTTAAACTTTACCGTCTGTGAATCAGGTGGCTCAGCAGTGGGACATCATTACTTAGGAAGGAGACCGGGCACAGGGCGGTGGTTTGCCTGCCTCCCCCCTACACACCTCTCCAACTAAATTTGTTTCTATGCCTCCAGGCAGCCCGTGCCTTCCCTGCGGAACAGCCTCTACTCCCGCTCTCCGTGTTGCTTAATCCTCCAGAATTATCTCTGACCTTTCTGCTCAGCCTGGTGGAAGTTGGGCCACAGCGATGGCAAAGGCACCCCTGAATCTTCAGCCACAGCTGCTGCAGCACTTCAAAGGCAGCTACCACAGTTAAGGATTTAGACCACAGCTGGAATCCCAAGGCTCAGGGTGCGGTCCCCAGGGCTCAGCAAAAAGAGCAAAGCTCATTTGTAAGGATTAAAACGTGGACAGGTAATGGATCTAAATGGGGCAGCTAGGGTAGGGAAATCCAGGGAGAGTGGAAGTCAGTATACAACGCAGAAAATCTGAGGAGGTTAAGAGGGGCAGCAAGAGGCGGGGCTGGGGGCACAGAAGACAAGAGACTCCTGGTTAGCGTAAATAATACACATGTATGTTGGGGAGGAAGAATGAGAGCAGCTTGGAAATGTAAACAAAAATATCTTCAGAGGAGGTAGGGCTTTAACATAGAAAATGGTGAAAAGATCAATGGGAATAAAACACAAAAGGATGTGCACGTCAAAGACAGCTAGAAAGACAGGCACCGAGAATAAAAGATTATGATGAGACAGAGACACAAAATCTATCTGTAAAATAGCTTCGACTGGGACGTATCACAGCCTTCATACTGCATGATTACCCCAAATGTGAAAACAAAAGGCTTTTATTATTCAGGACAATAATGGGCTTTGCATATCAAGTTATGAAAAAGCATTTTCCTCTGAAAAGTAAGATTACAGAAGTTTTTAAAAGAAAAGCACTATTTGGTTTTTAAGACTGTGCTACGTATTAGTTAGGAAGCAGGAATATGAAGTTGACTCACATGCACCAGAGAAAGGTGGCTGTAGCCTCCATGAGCCAGGTTGTGCGCAGCTCCTCAGAGAGGGGGCAGTTCTCATGAACATTTCAACGTATGTGCAGAGTGCAGGACACAAACACACCAAGAAATCTGAGGGTTCAAAAAAACCTCACCGCATGCTTTGGAGGGCATGAACTCAAACTCATCAGCTAGTTCAGAAAAACTGTTTGAACAGAAGTTCTCATCTGGTGGCAGTGGAAGATAGTTCACCTTTCGGCTGGACTGAACTGTAAAGGTAAAGCTATGAAGTGGGACACGAACTCCATGGGACAGGAGCAAGAACGCAGACCGTAACCCTAGAATAAATAATTTACTGCAAATTCACACCTACCTTAGTGTAGAATAATTTCTCTATCTCAGCTTGTTTCTTAGAATTTCCCACATTTGAATGATAAAATATTAACAACACTAAGTAATTATCATGTAGTTATAAAACTATGTGTCAAGCTGCATGTTAAATGGTTTAAAAACGAACTTAGCTTTTCAATGAATTTGGAATATATGAAAATAATAACAAATAGCATATTTTTGCCATCTGAAATCTTTTTTTTTAACATAGTTAAAATAATTTAACTATTTTATTAAACCACTAATAGTTTAATAGTTCCAACTATTAAGTATTTGCTTGAAGAGCTTAACAGGAACACTCACTTGAAAGACCTTATCATTTTCACTTGCGATATACAAGCTTCCTTCACTCAGCCTCATTAATTTTCTAAATCTCCAAATGTTTTGTTGTACTTTATAGGAAAACACATTCTAGAGTTAAAACAGGAAAAGATTTCTAGTTTGGAATCAAGTTGGCTTATTATTTATTTTCTCTCTCTCCTTAGCTTTCTGTTCAGATGTGGCAGCAGAGAACTGCATGTCTAAAAGAGACTGCTAGAAAAGAAACAGAGGAGAAATGTGATGATCACAGAGCAGACAGCTCTTTATTTGTCATTTACTCTGAATTAGAAAGAAAAGAGTACCAGGCCAAAAGTCATTCAGTTAGTTATTAAAAATGACTGATCCTAATTGATCTATCAACAGTTTCTAATGCATGCTGAATATATCACTCAACATTTACAGCCCAAACTGTTGACTGAGGTTCATCCATATGCATGAAGACATATGAGCATATCTACTACTGCAAGAAGAAACACTGATGTGGTAATAAAAATACATGAAAACACTACCATTTTTCAGAGCATCCATGGAGACAACTTCAGACTTCAGAAAAGTAACTATTTTTATATTACAGCTTTATTTCAAGCACTGTTTCTTACCGGATACAATTTATACATTTTGCTCTATGTATATATATTAATGGAATACTTTCCAAATTATCCCTAGATAAAATATATTATGTGCTTAAAATTCTTCCAGCAATAGCTTTTCCAAGTTACATTTTGCTGAGTGTTAGTTCAGATCACAGGAGACAAAAAAAGAGAAAAAAAAATTACAAATTGCTTTGGCAAAATACCCTTCCGTGGTGATGTCTTTAAAAGTATTTTGAATGCAGGACTTCTTCATCCGTTTTTATTCCGGTATCAGTCAAATAGATAGGAGGAAACATAAACACAGTTATACTGCTTTATTTAAATATAATTTAAAAGAATATAGATCTTAATTTTTCAAAGTGTGTGGTCTCATGTTTGAATGTTGCCCAGTCAAAAAAACTGCCCACTGGTTCTCAGCGTACAATGATGCAACACCTTTTTGAAACCTCTAATTGCATCCTTGCAATGGTCGCTGTTAAAGTTCCTGGTAATCCCAGAGCCTGTGTCCAGGTAGGAGAACCGCCAAAGGTATCAAAACAGAGAAGAATAGCATGGTCATTGAACTGCACACATTGAGCTTCTAGGAGGATTAACGGTTCTTGTCACAGGCTCCTGACTGTAGTTGACAATATCTGCCTTCACCACCCTCTGTCATAAAAGAAAACACAGTAACAATCAGAAAATATAATCTTTGTGCTGGCAAAGCATTCAACAGATATTTTACTATGAAATATGAAGGGGAAAAAAAGAGACAAAACAGACACTGTTTAGGGTTTTTTTCATTACCTTACAGAAAGTCTTATCAGGTGCTAATTCTCATTCTATACACCAGTTTATCCATACTAACCAGAAGCAAGTGCCTTGGTAAGTTTTCACAACACTACAAATAGAACATGATTATTTTTTTTTTGCAAAAGCAATGAATACAGATTTACTTCCATGAAAATTGTTTTGCATGGAAATAATAAAACAATATTAGTTTACAAAGACTATGGTATGCATTCTCTAAGAATAACTGCCTAAATTGTAATTGGAAATTGTATGTGAATTTGTCTTTCCGTCTTTTCTCCAAGCATTTCACAGAAAAATATGGACAGAATACAAAGCAAATTTCAAATACAACGATATTTCAAAAAAGCCTTAATAGGCAGACGGACTACAGACTGAATTAACAGAAAAAGAACCTCTGCATATCATAAATATTTATTTTCTAATACAGATCCAACAGATATTACCCATTCTATTTCCAAAGCATTTGATAAGACTCTTGGCCTCTCCTTTATGAGAAGGAGGAAATGAGATTCCAATTTTGTGTCCATTTCCATCCAAGGCAGCTATCTAACATTTTGAATACAGAGCACTGAAAGACCCTCCTAATAGAGTAACATGAAGTATTTCAAAATGTCTACGAACTATCCGGTTATTAGAAACACCATGTAATTGTATGCATAGTCCTGAAATTAATAGGTCAAGTATTACAAGTGCTTACAGATTAAAAAAAAAAATTTTCCCCCCATAGAACTTACTGTAACAGTTGTTACTTCATGTAAAAGCAATGCAGCTTGAAAAAAACCCCAAGTTTTCCATCAATACCTGAACTACTGCATTGAGCAGACTTTGCTCTGGCAGTTGGAAGTGTTGTGATGTTGGTTATCTTCTTCAGGATATTTCACTAGTCCTGCCCTGACAACATGCTGTTAATCATGTATCAACATAATGGATAGAGGGCAAGGAGAAGAATGTGAAAAGAGAAGGAAAAAAAAATGGAGAGATTGATCAGTAGTTTGAAAGAATGAATGAATGAATGAATGACATAAAATGACTATGCAGAAGCAAAACAAAAGTGCATTTCTTTTCAGGCCTTGTGCTGATACAAGAGCAACATGTCTAGCTGAAAACATCACTGTCAGCATCAGGGCTGCTTTTCAAGCTTCTTCAAGGAAGAAGGTGCCTTTCAAAGCACCAAAGTGAAATATTCATACATGCAATCAACAGAAGTGTATCAAAGCAAGAGAAGGGAGAGAGTAAAAAGGAAGGCAATTCAGTGGAAGAAAAGATGACAATGGCCTATTCCTTTAAGCCGAGGGTACTGAAATATCACATTAGCTTCCTATCAACAATTGTAACAAGTGCATTAGACATACACATGCATCCTTCCATTATATAACTATCGCATTATAACTAAATATATAATCAAAAATAAATTTTGTGACATAAATTAACAACCTGACATCTAAGTGCTGCAAAGCTTTTCTTTTTCTTTACTTCATGTAAGAAAATAAAAGGCTCTCATTTTTCCCTTTAAAGACAAATAAAACTGTTGAAAGCTTTCTCACTATTATTTGTACTATTATATTACATATATATATTATACGCACTATTTGCACTATTCATGCAAAGGGGAGAAAAATTCACGGAACAATTTCAGCAAAAAAGTAACCAGAGGTAGGTCTGCTATGAAAGATACCCCAAACCAGTTTAGTAATTTTTTCTTAAATATTTAAACTTTTATACAATATATTTTCAAGGTTAAAATGAATGGATAAATGAACAAATATCATTATTTTGAAAGGAAACAATACATAAACTGGATTATATAAGTATATAAACAGTGTATGTTAAAGATTACCTCTGTAAATAAAACCTGTATGTCAAACAGGCAACAATAACTGAATTGGCTGGTAAGGGATCTGGATTTATTAGCTGCTGATGTACTCTTCTTGAGTTTAATTGATCACATTCATATTATCTTATCTACTGGACAACACTGATGATTTACTGGACTCCTGGCCTGATGTTATCAAGGGAAAGGTTGCCAAATCCCATGTAAGGCACTAGTAGGAGTTTTAGCATTAAACAGTGTTATCTGACCTCACAGGACCTAGTTTCTTCATACCAATCTTTTGACTAGAGCTGGGGGGGCAGGGGGGAGTCTTGCAATCAGTAGGCAATTAATTGTTCCTCAAAACATTGGTCTAAATCCCATCCTGTAAACATAGGCAGGTTAGTGACCCACGCTTAGGCACACTGTAGCAAGAAACTGACTATCATAAATTACTTGGATTTTCTAAAGGAATTTCATCTAAATAAGAGTAAAAAAAAGTACCACTGCAGCATTTCTTTTAACCTCACGGTAATTAAAAACTTGGGCTTCTTCGCATGTTTCTGCATCAGGCATATCATTTCCATGGTTCAAACCACACTGTCAATAATAAGAAATCACCTTTCTTGGTGCAGGTGCTCTGAATTCCAGATCTGACTTATTTGCCAAACATTTTATTGTACAAAGCTGGCACACACACCCTAGTTTGCTGAACTGGCATTTAGTTAAAGAGAAAACTACACATCACTTACAAAAATGCTAGCTCTTGCCAATGCCAAGGAACAAAGCTGTACCCCATGCAGTTTTTACACTACGGTTGAAAGTAAAAAATATAGAAAGAAAAACATTTGATTAGTAAAGGAGCTATTTCCTCAAATTTCATCAGACCCTTGCGATTTTGAGGACTGAAAATAAGTCAGAATCTGCAATTTTCTTACTTTGGAACTGTTTCACTTCAAAAACATGCTCTACTTTCCAGTCACACATAAAGAGTAATCTAGTTCGTTGTTTCACCACAGTTTTGACGAAGTAAAGGTTTGATTAACATTCATCTCAGCATGTTAACAGACAAGGTTTAGTAGCTCTAGCTGAGACAGTTCAAAAACTTACCACCCCCAAATGTCTGTCCTATTCCTCTGCTGGAGATCACTGCTGCCAAAGGAGAGCTGGTGGAATGTAACGTGTACTTGCACCTCATCCGCTTCAGCACAAAGTCTGGCAGCTTCACTTAAAAACAACTTTCAGCAGCAGTTTAAGCTAAGCTGCTCAACTTCACCCTGATGTGGCCAAGGCACATGATCACCTTCCATTTTCTGATTCTGCTGTGGGAGTGATAAATTCCAGCAAAAGGGCAGTAACAAATAGCTTGGGTTGCATTAAGATCTTAAACTGCTGCAGCTGTTTTCTAAAACAATGCATGGTAAGTAATTAAATTTCTAAGGCTTGTTCTTGCACTTAAATTAACAGAAGTTTTGCTGTTAATTTGAAGGGGATCAAAAACCCCATCCACTTTTCACAGCAGCTTCTGCAGTTCTGCCAGTAGCCAAAGCTCAAAAGGCGTGAGTCAAGCCCACAAATTCATACAAGTTAAAATAATGTGTTTGGGATTCCTGTTACTCATTTCTAACCACCTGTGAGTCACTTCTAAGATCTTCCTAGTGACTGTGACAATTATATTTTAAACACAAGAAATATGATCTTCAGGCATAAAATCAAAAATGCGAGAAATAATTTTTGAAGAGACAATCAGTAACAGTGAAAAATGCATAATAAAAATATAATTCACATATAGCATTTCACTGTTGGCTTCTTACACAAACTCAGTATTTCATCTTTTACTTTGTTACGACCTAGACTAAATGAAGACATCTGATGTTCTCAGACAAACATATTCAAGCAATAAACTTCTCATTTTTCAAAATTACAAAACCTCATATTACACAAAATATGGAAAATTCAAAGATGTAATCCAGCATATAAATAGTACACATTTGTAAAAAATAAAATGTATTTTACTCTTTGTTTAAAAATTAAACCTAAGTCAACACCTGCAAACTTACTGATGTAAGGATGTCACACTTACAATTGTACTTTTTTATTTGTTTCTTTATAGCATTTATCTAGCATCCATCTATCTATCTACTTTTATAATTCAATAGCTAGAGTCTTAAACACTTAAAAATTTTAAGGAACACATTCACATAACTGTTCCACCATTTAAGGAAGCCCTGTGCCCATTTTACAGAGGAGAAGGGGAAAAAAAAAAAAAAAAACCCAAAAAAACCAAAAAACCCACCCCACCCCACTAAGGAACGTGTACCTGTCACACAAAAAGTCTCTGGTAAACCAGAAACCTAGTAATGGCAACATCATCTAACACCACCTCCTTCCAGCCAAAAGACCAGCTCCATGCTTTTGGGAAACAGCATCAACACATTACTTCAATTAGTCTTTTCCACTGCATACTAATAAATGTCTCTGAAGAAACGTCCTTCTATTCATCTCCCTCAGGATACGAAGGTTAAAGTTTTCCTTCTCCTATTTTATATGGAGACTTTACTTTTTCTGTCTTAAGAAGTGACCAAGGTATTTGGTTCCATGCAACAATGAACCTTAAGATAGAGCTAACAGACAGACACTCCAATACAATTCCCATTGGTTTCTCACAGACTTAAATTTGGGCAATTCCTACGGCCTGCTCAAAATAGCACTCTAAAAGGAAGCAAATGTCTTACTGTTAACAAAGAACTATTGCTTGTTCAGAATAGACTGAAATGCCACTTGATTAATAGAACCTTGCAAAGTCAGGCAGCTGTTCTCCAGCTCTCACTCTTCAGCTCCACGCACAGCATAGCACCACATAGTGACTTTTGCTGTACCTCAACGGCGACACTGAAGTTTCTTTTCTGTTCAACTTCATTTACTACCTTCATTTCTACTTTTGTTGGGGTTTTTTTTGTTGTTCTTGGTTTTTCAGGGGGTTTTAAACCTTTTTTTTTATCACTATAGCTTGGATTCACTTTAACAGTAATGTGTGGGTCACAGTATTTAATTTATGCATATTAAATATTTATAGGCTACTGCTATACAATTTGCATAATATCAAATTTTTCTGTTCTATATATTGCATATTCCATTGATCTGCTCAACAAAATTAAAATCTGTAATTACAATACTAAGGTAGGAATAAGCCTACTTAAAGCCGATACCAATTTGACATAGAAAGTGATGTACTCTTGAGTCAGGGCTATATGGAGGTTCTAACTTTAAAAACAACCTAAAAAGAGACACTTTCTTTAGAAAGTTAGAACTTTCTGTATAGCCCCATTTCTCATATTCTGTTTGTAATTTAAGGTATTTGCATACCTATCTACAAGCTTACACCTGAGTTACCAGAATGCACCACCACACAGGACAGAGGTGTAAGACTGATGTTCCAGTGCTAGGTAAACAACCAAAGAAAAATTAAAGAACTCTTTACGTGCTGAATTATTTATATGCAAATAACCAGAGCTCAGAACAATAGATGGATGGTGCCTCAGTAGTAAAAGATCACTGAAAAGACATGATATTTCTCTACCTATAAGTTACAGCTTTTCGAATCTCCTTAGCTTTGCTTGTTAGGTATGCGCTACAAGTATATTTTACCATTTTACTGTTTGCAATACAGTTTTCTAGTTAACCACTTAAAAACAGATTGTAAACACTGCTGTGGCAAAACACTTTCAGAAATTACATGTTTATTGTATATTTCAAAAAGCAGGAGACCAAGCTGTACATAAGAAATGTTTTGCCTTTCTTTTAAACAAACTTGTTGACTTATTTTGTGGTACTGTTTTAATGTTGGTAGTAACTAGCAGTTCCAGGCTATTACACCACTAGAACAGCTACCTTTTGGTTCAATAAGTAAACTTAAAATAAGCATACTGTAATCTTAAACATCATTATATAGGAAGGGTTGCCTCAGTAGTATAATCTTTGTTTTCGAAGTTTCTGAAACACTGTTGGTACAAAAACTTTTTGGTTTAAACCTATGCACACAGTCTTCCTGGCAAAAAAATTATTTTTAGAAGCAAGAATTAGGAAGAAGGAGGTGGTAAGGAAAAAGGGTTTATATTAGAAAACCTCTTGCTTGATTGCTTATTTGAACAATTAACACAGTTCTGATCTCCTAACTCACTGATAAAAACTAAGTGACTTCCAACTCTGGTAGATACAGTTAAGCAAGTACTCACATTTTAATTATATATAGTTCAAATTTTTTAAAAACAGTAAAAACATCTTTTCCTCGCTAATTCATAAGGTCAGAAAACCATGTCCTCATTAGAGCTATTTTGCGTACCTCAATTACTGAACAGCATGAACTGCAACAAAGCTCTGCTATAGTTCAGAGCAGGACATGGAGCAGGGTTCTGCCATGCATTCACAGTGAAATCACTATAGTCACATCCCTA
The DNA here is from genome assembly GCA_008711295.1 of Anarhynchus alexandrinus. Lineage (NCBI taxonomy): Eukaryota > Metazoa > Chordata > Aves > Charadriiformes > Charadriidae > Anarhynchus > Anarhynchus alexandrinus. The sequence continues at coordinate 560,290 of VUYV01000161.1, forward strand.
ACTCACTGGTAACCAATATAAGAGAATGGGGGACAATCTTCTTGATGCCCTTCCCACCTATTGCTGGGAAACATTCTCCTCTCTCTCAGCCCTTTCTTACTGCAGAGGAAATAACAGAAAATCCCCAAGATAACACTCATAACACAAAGAACAAAACACAAAACGCAAGGGCAGAAACTATGCAGCTCCTTTCGGGGGAGATTATTTGGGACTGGTACAGTGAAAAAAATAATTGCAGATGCCAGGGAGCTGTAGTATCTACCCAAACACATAATTCCACGGGTCTGCCCGCTGTTGGGAATGGGTATGCTGAACCAGAATAGGATTCATTTCTCATCTGCACATCAGAATTAAATGGGAAACAGTGACTACAAAGTTAGTATTCCTTCCCTGAGGCAGACAGTCACTACCGAGGAAAGTATTCCTGTCCTGTATTATACAGGCACACAATGAAAACTAAAATCTGATACTAACCAAACACAGGATTTGACATAGTTAATTCCTGACTCTGTGGCTGATAAATAATATTTTTTTCCTGTATGACTACAATGAAGATTGATTTAGAACATTTCCACTCACAGAAGCTTATGCCTTCTATCACTTGAATTTGTAATGTTCTAAAATTAAATGTGTTTTTAAATATGTAAAGAATTAAAAAAGAACACTTATCATAACAACTGTATATGACATCAATGTACAGTAATTAATGTATGTATAAGAGTCTCCCATGATACCTGTATATGCACACGTATAGAGAGGTTTTAATTTCTAAACCAATTTTAAGTACTATTTTTAAACAAACAGCTCTCACACTAAAGTTTTTTAATAATTTTTCTTGTTTCAGCAAGTTAATCATGATGGATAAATAATGAATTATTATATTAAACAAAGCTATTGTGAAAGTCAATAATTGTCTTCAGAACAATAGATGCAGCTTGCTTTAAAGGACAGTTATTAATTTGCAATGAGATTATTTTTTAATACTAAAAAAAAATACTACGAGAAAACATGTATTTGTGGAAAATCACCTGAGATTGTTCCAGTTCTGCTTTGTTTAATTTGATGCCAAGTATGTCAGCAGCAATTCTCTGAAAACACAGGAAGACCTATGGAAAAAAATAAATTGCATTTAAATGATTAAAAACAGACATCCTTGAGGTTCTTTCAAATATATCAAACCATTCTTGAACTGTAAACAATGAGATATACAAAATTATGACCTGTGCAAAACAGATCCGAAAATAACCTCATCTGGTACATTCAATTTTGTTTAAAAAATGGAAAAAATAACTCAACAATGGTACAAGGAGAGAACAGTATGCTGGATTGTTAAGCAACACTTCTACTCTGCCTCCAGAGACCTAAGTTTAAACAAGCTTTTACACAACCCACCTCTCAAATACTACTCTCAGTGCTATAAAATATGAATAAGGGTATTCACTAATGTTTAGCACAAAAATATATTACCAGTGTATTGTGCAACAGTGATGCAAGTTTCTGAAATTGAGAACAACAGAACTGTGCATCAACATCACCAAAATCTCTACTGCACACGTTTAAAAAACATTTGTGATACAAAAGCCAAGCAATGATACATTTGTTCTGAGGAGTCTTGCAAAACATTATGAGTGTTATACTGAACAGAAGTTATTTAGGAAACAAGCAAGATGGTGTACAGCATGCACTAGCCTAGCAGAGTTAGACTTTGGACATGGTTTGACAGATAACATGGGGTGGCAATTCTGTCTTAAATAATTCCTTTACTTCATCTCAATCCAGTCCACCAATCTTCCTCTTTAGGCAGCTGCATTTTAAATGAGATTAAAGAATACAGCAGATGTTTAAGAGGAGCAACTTAAGCTTGCACTGCTGCTGAACACTGTATTGTCAAGCTACACATTACGTTTTATCTACATAGTTACTTGACCGAGCTCAGAATCTAAACTACTAACAAACATTGCTTTTCATCATGCAGCTGCCATCCCCAAAAGGTAAGGCCTGTGGAAGTCCTTTTAGTCATTTTCAATGAAAATTCAAAAAAATACCACATACACAAATCTATTCTTACACCTGACATGGAAACTAGTAATGAATTGGTGGCAAAACAAACAAGCCATGGTAACTTCCAAAATAATTTCCCTTTCTCTAACTACTTGGTCTACTACTCGTCTATTTTACTTTAGCATCCACACAGCAAGGAAGGAAATCCTGACCAGGCTTACCTTTTCCAGATACCTACTTTACCCCGCACCAGGCTCTCAGGTGCACCGAGCTAGATCACCTGCCATGAGGATGCTTTGTGTACAAAACATCAGGCACGAGTCCAGTGCTTTAGTTATGCAATTTGATGCACAGTAAGACATTTGGCTATACTAAATCTTTCAAGAAAGTTTTTCTCCCCTAAGGAGGCGTTTTGGCCTTCTCTATGTACGTAAAATTATCTTTTGCATACGATCTGTTGGAAAAATCTGAGGTAAACAAAACAAATCACTTCATTTATCTTAACTGAGTATTTAAGACTCCTCTAGTCTATATCCACAGTAGCAGTGGATGGCCTCTTCTTAAATCACTGTCTAGGGTAAACACCCTGTCTTTCCTGCACAACTACCCACATACATGAAGATTTTGAAAGGTCAGTGTGCAGTAACAGTAAAAGAGTTAATTCAAATCTATATTGAAACTAAAAATGAATTACTGCAAACTACACCTCATACCTTCTTTTGTTAGTAGATATTTAAACAGAGATTTCTGGTCAATTCTTTCTAGGTATGTCCAGATTTACTTTTGGCTTTAAACAGTAAGTTAAAAAAAATTACAATCAGTATATATAGTGGGACGTTACTGTAATTCATTAATCAATTAAGAAGATATATAAAGATTCTTTCACAATTTGTAATGTTAAATTTAATCAACCTTATAAAAAGTACTACTTTTTCTTATTACCAAATCCCAGAAAAAGGTTGTCTCCTTGAGAAAGGAATATATTTTATCAAATTCACACTTAATTGGCTGAAGTATTACAAATTTTTTCTTGTTTCTAGCATGCAAAGCTTGAATATTCACACTTTAAACAAAAATTTTTTGCTAAAGATTTAACACAAACTATAAGGAGAATCAGAATTCACTGCATTTGTAAAAACAGTATTGTTAGACTTTACAGAATAACCATTTTATTATAAAATTAGGCAGTCCCGTGTAGAAGTTTCATCAAAGACCTTAAAACAAGTGATTCCATTTGTGTTACAGAATTATACTTCCAAATAATTGAACATGGTCTTATTGTTCAATAACATAAAAATAAATTACGTTGTCATAAATAGGGGACATACAGGATTGCTTTATGGGAACGACAAAGTCTTTAGGCATGTGACAGAAATCAAGCAACCTAATAAAACATGATTTAATTTGACTGATACAGTCAACTGAAAAAGAACCTTTTCTTCCATAAGCTTCCAACTAAAACAAATAACCCAGTTAGCTCAGAGTCAAAAGATTGTTCAAAAATGTGCTCTGCAAAGCATTACAAATACCAGAATGTTCAAATTTCAATGGACCTGCAGAGAGAGTGTCTCTCACGGCTCAGGACCAACATGAAAAACTTTCATTGTAACAGAGTCTTGTGACATTATCAACTGTTGAAAGCTTCTGTATTGATGGTCCATAGATGGGACTCCACCTGGATTGAAGAAATATATTTAACTACTGGCTGACAGCAAACCGACATCCAGCTGGTCTCCGTTCTCATGCTGATAAATAAGCTAGACCATTTCCATATTAAAATCTATACCTCAACCTGCAAATCAGATGAGAAGCCACTGTAATTAATAAAGAACATATACACTTATACAAAGCTCTGTTTTTCACACAAGTAGGTAGGGTAAAAAGGACCTGCAGCAGCCAAAGTTCTCAGTAGTTTCATATGTGAAGTATAATAAAGCTGCTACATCGTATCCCAGAATAATGGCTTTCTCAAAATACAATAAAAAAAAACCCCAAACCCAAAAACATCTACAAGGAAGTCTGTCTTACTCACAGAATCTCCTGTCTTGGCTGACACAAAATGGCTACTGAAATTGTTTTCCTGACAAAATCGTTGGTGCTTGTCAACTTTCACTGTGCGCATATGCTCCAAGTCAACTGAAAATAAGTTGAAAAAAGGAAAAATTAGTACAATGGAGCCTATTTAGTTACCTGTCTTAGAAATTATTCATTGGAAACACATCAGGTGTAATATTTTCCTTTACAGATGTATGCAAATACAAGTTTCTTTTTTATAATCATTTTCCAAAATAAAAATAACTAATTACCTCAAATTAATTTTAAGACAAATTTATTTCCGAATACCCACAAGAAATTTTTAACAACTTTACTGCTAACTACATACAAAAAGCTGAGACAGAACTAAATTTTGCGCATTCTGTTTGTAAGCATCATGCATATTGGAGATTCCAGTGTAATCTACAGACTTTTACAAAATAGAGTTCGCCAAGCGCATCTGAATCTACATATTTTTTTCTAAGTAAAAAATGCAAATGAGGTATAAAGACTTTTACTGCAGAACATGGTAGAGCAAAAACATGCACTATAATAAAAAAAATGAACTGAGTAAAACCATTGATGCTTAGTTACTTGTATATGAAGTTTTCAATTCCACAAAGGTATGGTTCAGAAAATTAAAAACAGCAAAATGCATATTTCAAGTATCACACGCATTTTCATTTTTATCATTTTACAACCATTGGAAGCAGAGCAAAGCTTTCAAATGGTATTTTATGTTGAAAAGCACTAGTTGCTTCCAAAACAACATGGAACTCAAGTCTTGCACAGGTTTTATTGTGTACATTCCAGTTTCTCCAAATCTGATCCTAAGGTAACTGGAAACTATATTGAACAGTTTCTCTTTTTATTGCATTACAGTTCCTATAAGGGTGTTGACTCAATGCCGTCAAATTATAAGGCAAATATATTCAGAAGGATTTAAGGACAACCAGGCTCTTTGAGTCAATACAGGAAAAAAAACCTTAAACTGATTTCCTGAGGAAGGGACCCAACAGACTTGTAAAAACTTGTAAATTTGCAAATCTAGTAAGCCTGCATAATAGTGTCATTTGATTATCAGCTGAAAAAATGCTCTCCTACTACATAAAAGGCTTTATTTTAAAATTATATTGGAGGTCTTTAATTTGTAGGCTCTGGAGATTTTCTCTTGGAGATTTTTAGTCTAGCAGGGGATTCCTACACCCCATTTATACTGCTTACCTTGGTTAATGTGGAGTTTTTGCCACATATTACTGTTTCTTGTACATCAGTAAGGCCTTGTTTATAAGAACAGGCCTAAAATCATCCAGTTACCACAGGCATTAATTCGTGAAGGACTAAAATACTGAGCTATTAACACTAGTGTTTGTAGTACAGGTTTTCATAATACTAAATGTAGAATATATAGTTTCATAAAGAATAGGAAGGACAAATACATTTACTAAGATAAAATCTAAAGTCGTTAACAATTTTGTTAAAAACTCATGCAGTCTACATAACAGCTACTTAACTTTTTTCTCTGAAAAATAACTACCAGAAGAGAGCCTCTGTTGAAAAGCTTTTAAGAATCAAATACAGCATACTGCCTAAACCATATCATTATTATTTTTACTCTTCACATATTAGCTTTAAGTGCAGCCTGGAAAACACAACAGTGAGATTACTCTTTGGGGAAAAATAAATATATATTTTCTTTAGTTTTATTTGACAAGGTCTTAAAGGAATTTTAACCCCACCTCCAAATTTCACTCACTGTATTTCTTCAACTATACCCAAACTCCAAAAACGTACACATGGTTACAATAAAAATATATAGATATATAGATAGATAGCATTTACACTGTACCTCTCTAAAATACCATGACATGGTTATATAAGTCCATAAAGACAAGCTCACAAGTTACAGTCTCTCTCAATCTCTCTTTCCGAGGAAGGAAAGAATAGAGTGAAAGAACACAACAGGTTGATGAATTTTCAGGAAGAAAATGCCACTGCCATATTGGAAGTCATATCCTCAAATGCCTCCTATTTTCTATTTGAAGAAACGTCAAGAATAAAATATGGTCAGTGGAACATATACTCTACTACAGTAAAGAAATTAAAAGCACACGAGATCCTAGAATCTAAAAGACTGGAAGTGAAAATCAAGGTGAAATTATGTTTCCAAATTTTGTGTGTCCCTCTCCCCACTCACAAGTATTTCACCTTGTCTTCTGAATTATAGGCAGTCTGCTGTGAACTGTAGGGTTACTGTTATGCTAGATAAGTGCCAGGTAACTGTCCATATGCACACTCTCAGCCCACAGTAAATGCAAGGCAATTCATGTTACGTTCACTCTCAATGAAAGAGGGCACAGTTTTAGTACAAGAAAAGGGTTTCAAGCATTAATAAATATTTAACTATAAAAAGTTGCAGTTTGCAGTCAATGAAAGACGACTATGCTAACTCAAATTACTTTGCATTGCCACAGGCTAAGGGCACAATCATAGACAGTTAATGAAAATCAGCTAAAATACAGTGAATAGTTACCCACCAGTCTTTTTTTTTTTTTTTTTTTNAGGCAGAATTCTTAGCACACCAGGAGATAAGTCTTGTCCAGCCTGTATTTAGACATCACAGCAAAAAGACTTTAAGGAGGGATTCGGAGGAGAAAAATGATTTTCTAAGAAGATGTTTATAAGGAATGCAGGGACTTTATAGAAAGAAAACTAACAGCTGGCCAATGTGGGCTGGTTTGATGAGCCAATTAACAGCAGGAATAGATATCATGGGATGAAGGATGATACTAGAATGCACTTAAGCCACGAAAAGTTTAAAGGTGAAGACAAATAAGTTTTGGATAGAAAGAAAGCGAATCAGATACATAAATACAGTTTGATTGTATAAAGCAGGAAAATGATCTTGCAGAATATTCTAAATGACTAGATAACATTGCATTGGCCAAGAAAAAGGAATTACAGAAATTAAGATGCAAAGTAAGAACATTTTAACTGTGTTACAAAGTTATAATAGGCCATATCTAACAAAGGTCTCAAAGAAAGAATCTGCAAGATTTGGACACACATCAAACACAAACATTTAGGGAAAGGCCCAAAGCATAGTTTATGTGCCAGATGGTACAGTCATCCTCCTCATCTGAAGTGAATGACAAAGACAGGGGAAAAATGATAGGTCCATTTTTACCAAGTAGAATTTAAATTGATGGCTAGAAACTCACAATGGGATGTCTAAAGGACACACAAGGCTTTCAGTTTAAAAAATGAAAAGAGATTTAACTGTTTGCAAACAGTGAATCGCTAAAGCACACAAACCAGTACTTTGGATTAAGTGCTTGGATACAAACTGCTATCTATATTCATAAATTATGTTTTCTGGTCATGAAAAGCTAAAGCAACCCCAAGCTGTGTAAATTTTACAGAATGCAGGGAGACCATTTCTTTGATGTATCCTTTCTAAAATTCTGAAGGTCTTAAAAATGGGACCAACAAGAACGGCAGTAAAAGTAGAAGCTAGCAAAGCAACAGTTAAAATGTCAAAGGAGTACAAGAACTTTGCTAATTCCTTAAGGAACCACTTAGTATATTTGCATTAAATGGAATATTTAAATAAACCGCATGAAAACTGAAATCAGGAGAAGCAGAGGGACGTCATGAGCAATGGGGAGGAGAGAGAGAGGTCATAGTATTGTTTCCCTGATTGGCCTGATGAAGACAGAAAAAGAGGCTCATCATCCCCCAACGTAATTCTGAAGTCGCTTTCTAAGAAAAAAGCATCCTCAGCATGGACTGCTGCCATTTGCTCATTTTTATGCCTGAAATACACACTAAAAAGCTCATGTGACAACCACAAAAAAAACCCCATGGTTGCCAGATACTCTCCAAATATTATCTCCATTGTCTTAGTTGTCCTCTTCTGCAACTCTGTTTCTAACCTTTTGTTTCTCTGGAATCAAACCAAACATCTACCTTTGTGCTTGTCCAGTATTAAGAATCATTTCAATTAAAACTAGCAAGATAAATTGCTGTTCCATGACTAAGATCTAGATGCCTTTGTATGTACAGGTATCCCATAAAGATACTGGCACAACAAAAATACATTAGGAACTTCAGGAATAATGACACGACTTCCATCAAGCCAGGCAGATCCAAGTGAAAAATCTCACCTTGTAGATGAAACCAGCATAGACCAGTGTCTGCTGTAGCAAAAACAGGTAAGGCTTGCTAAAAGACTTGTTTCTCATGAACTCTGGAGAGTTCAATTTTGATTTGTAGGTGAGATTAAACAGAAATCTAATGAGGTGAAAAAAGAAAATGGAATCTAAGAGACAAGTATGAAACTCCCACAAAAAAATCCCAAAGATACTCCCCTCTAAGGCATTCCTGAAGATATGAGAAAAAAAAACAGGTAAGAAGAAAACTGCAGAATCTTTCTAAGGAAAAAGATGTAAACACCACCACGGTCACCTCTGTGGAGAGCAATTGACATTTCAAAAGAAGACAAGCTCGATAAATGGGCCCACGTGAACCACATGAGGTTCAACAAGGCCAAGTGCAGGGTCCTGCACCTGGGTTGGGGCAACCCTTGGTATCAGTACAGGCTGGGTGGGGTATGAAGGGATTGAGAGCAGCCCTGCTGAGAAGGACTCGGGGGTACTAATGGATGAAAAGCTGGACACGATCCGGCAACGTGCACTTGCAGCCCAGAAAGCCTACCGCATCCTGGGCTGAATCACAAGAAGCGTGGCCAGCAGGTCGAGGGAGGTGATCCTGCCCCTCTACTCCACTCTCATGAGACCCCACCTGGAGTACTGCATCCAGCTCTGGAGCCCCCAACACAAGAAGGATATGGACCTGCTCGAGCAGGTCCAGAGGAGGGCCACGAGGATGATCTGAGGGCTGGAGCACCTCTCCTATGAGAACAGGCTGAGAGAGTTGGGGTTGTTCAGTCTGGAGATGAGAAGGCTCNTTGTTCAACCTGGAGACGAGAAGGCTCAGGGGAGATCTTATTGTGGCCTTTCAAAAGGGGGCCTACAGGAAAGATGGGGACAGACTTTTTAGCAGGGCCTGTAGCAACAGGACAAGGGGTAATGGCTTTAAACTAAAAGAGGGTAGATCCAGAATAGATATAAGGTAAAAACTTTTTTTTACAATGACAGTGGTTAAACACTGGTACACACTGCCCAGAGAGGTGGTAGATGCCCCATGCCTGGTACCATCCAAGGTCAGGTTGGACTGGGTTCTGAGCAACCTGATCTAGTTGAAGATGTCCCTGGTCATTGCAAGGGGGTTGGACTAAATGACCTTTAAAGGCCCCTTCCAACCCAAACTATTCTATGATTCTAAGACAAGGACAAAATAGTCATTTTAAGCTAGGACCAGAGAGATTGGATTAGATCACCTCTTCAGGTGATTTATGGAAACATTTTTGTTATGCTTTGAATTGCTGCTATACATCACTTATTTGCAGTGAAAAGCTGATAGACAATGCTAACTCAAAATGGAAAAGGAAATTGTATTTTAAATGACTGTCTGCAAGGCCAGGTATCAAACGACAGAAAAATTCTGAGCAAACACTTGAGACAGCATAAATAGTTATTCAAAGTCAAATCTCTTTATAACTTTACTTGAGAAATTAAGAGTCAGTCACTGAAATTTTAAGTTATTGGGTAGTAGCAAGGGAATAGAAAAACACTAGAAAGTGCTAGGTAAAACACAAATGGGTACTTTACCCACACACAGCCATTCAATAGGAATTCAGTCTTGATTGAATAATTCTGCTATTTTTGACTTGAGACTTTGAAACCACTAATGCTAAATGAATTAATGCCATATTTGTTTCTCTTACACTATTTAGATATACATGCCATTCCTTCATGATAAAAAAGGCTTGCAACAAGCCACATAGCACTACTGTGCAGGGACAAACAAGCGTTTCCATTCCATTACACCATATGTATGTGGAAAAAATAGTCAAACTGCTTAAATACTACTTTAGCTCACCTGCTTCACTGAAATGAACTAGAACAAATATAATCAGCTTGCAGAGTTTGCTTCAAGGAATAAAGTGTGACATCAAATCCCACAGCTGTATTGTCTTTAAATTAATGACATAAAAATGTGTGTAACAATTTACCAGAGTAATACTACTGGTACAAACATGAAGCCAGTAAGTACTTTAAAATATGTACAATCAGTTAGAAGAATGATGAACGTTCTGGTTTTATAATCTTTCAAAATGCCGAAAATGTAATATTAGTGTGTTTTTATTTAAATATTATCATTCGAGCCAATAACTGCACATACTCTAAAAAGACAACAGAACACCATTTATGCAGAATGTAAAGGCTGCTACTCATGCTATTTCCCTTTCCCACAGGGCTGCCAGTCTCTTCTTTCATAAAAACACTGGAGAAGAATTCCATGTAAAACTACAGTTTTGTAAAGTCAGAAAACATCCATTTTGCATGAATCTTCCTTTCAGATAATTCTGGAAGAAACACACATATAACTTGTACAGGTACTTCCATGCAGCTAAAAAAAATAGTGACAGTACTTGTTCAGAATGGCATAAACAGCTGAGTGGCATGCATAATGCATGTCAAACAAGTCTGAATATTTAATAGTTTGTTGGCGTTCCTCCTGGATCGTGAGATTATACTTGTAAACTATAAGGCACTATACTCTCATTTTCAATGATTATACCAGTGATAACTAACCTATCCATTTTCTAAACCATATGTATGAAAAGTAACATGAAAGAGACAGTTCAGAGAATTTCGCTAAAGGGATGCCTCTCCACCCAAATCTGACCATCTTTCACTTTCAAAGCTTGTAATTGTAATAACTGCGAGGGAATCTGTTACATAGGGGCAGTTCTCCTGTTTAAGCTAAACTTTTTCTTTTATTGATATTTACAGTGTTTGCTATTAAAATTGATATTAAAACACGACTGAATTTACAACTATATAGTTTTTTAGTTATCATGCATATTATAACTATTTCATATTTTAATATAATCAAGGATAGTTTTAAAGTTATAAGTAAACATCTATATTAATCTACGGTACCGCACAAAAATATATTCTCTTATACTATGCCGTGAAAAAAGAAATATAAATCTTTCTGCAAAGTATTTGCAGCTGTTCACACAAGGTATACAATTACATAATGTTTAAATAATGAGCTATCACGATTAGCCCACACAGACATGACAAGTAAAATGCTTTAATAATTTATTAATTTGATTTACATGTGCTTAAAATTATGTACATATTTTTTCTTCTGAAAATACTCCAGGGTCATAAAAAAAGGGGGCTGTATATGACGATCTCTTTTTCATCCTATTTTTTGGTCTTATTCCAGACTGATTTCCTAAGAACAAACCTAGCTTGAGCACCTGAAAATCTAACAGAGTGATGAAGACAATACTGTTATACAGTAATACCTTCATGCAGCATACACTGTTCAACAAGCACAGTCAGTTTCATTTCAGAGCGTGAAGGTTCTGCTTCCCCCATGCGAAAGCGCATGAAAAAGGGAATAAAAATAGGATTTCTCTAAGATGTGCCCTAACATCGACTATTCTAAAGAATAAAACAGAAATCATGGTGAATACTGGCAGCAGCATTCTGGGTAACTGGATTTACTGCCCAGTTTATCAGACGTTTGCCCCAGAGCACCTCAGCAGAGCATAGCTTGACAGGTCCCACAGCTCTGGCCACAAGGAACCCCTCTCAGGCCTCTTCTGCTATAAGCAATATTACCCAGTTTTAATTCTAACTCTGCCATCACTCCAAAAAAAAATAGGGAAAAAAGCAACAAAAAAACCTCCCTAGCTTTTTATTGCTTAGCTTACAAGTAACCTACTGCTTTCCCACTAAAAGATGGAGCTATTCCATTATGCCTTAGTTTTTAAAGAATATTTGAATGGGTTACTTAGAACTTCAAGCAAATGCACTTTCATTTTCTAAGTAGACTCAAAGGTTCTTTCTGTGCAAATTAAAAATTCATCTGATACAACAAATATCCGATGTTATTAATAACAATTATTATCTGACATAGTAACATAATCAGAATTATGCAGAAATAATAATAAATTAATTTGAAAACAAATTGTACCAAGTCTGCAGTACTATCAGACTCTGTATTACCTAGCTTTTTAAAATCAGTTTTGATTTGGTACATTTAAATTACTACAGCACATACTTCTTGAATATTCAGACCTAAACGTCGGACTGCAAACTGCAGCTTTTTGTAGTTAAATTTTTATTAATAATTTCAATCTTTTTCTCACACTAAAATTGTATAACTGCCAAGAAAAGAAAACTCTTTCATAGAAGTCCTGAGAACTATGCCACTACTCTGATTTAAGGAAGCTCAAAATGAAATATAAATATAGTTCTAGTACAGATTTTTCTCAGTAATTTTTTTAGGTTATCAAGAAAACATCTAGAGTGTTGATCTGGTTATACTCATGTCAGACAAACTATGTGTCACATTAACTACCTCCAGGAAGTTATTCCAAACACAAAATAAACTGTTTATGCCCCTTCTCAGATAGATAGCATGACAGATTGTTATTAGTTGAAGACAGATGAAATACATTAATTTGATTGCAAGCATGTGTTTACTTTCTCACTGTCATGTACACTCTACTGCTGATGCTTCCCTAGGAGGACATAGTAACAAATCAAATGTTGTATTAGAAGACTTGTTAAGGCAAAATAATAATAGCTGGTACTGCACTTTAATACTTAAAAAACTTTACTTAACATTTACAGCTACAACAGGAAATTACTGGTTTCAGGAAGCAAAAAAAATTGATAGCTTAAAAACTCCTGTAATTTACACAAAACATTGTAACATTTCCTCCTCTAAAAAATTAGAATTATCAGCAAATATGCTTGTCAATTATTAAAGAAAAAAATAACTTTCTAAATGCCAAATCTATGATCTGAGCTCCTTCTAAACCAAAAGACAAATTCCTACAGATACAAGACAAGAAAACGTATGCCTAATATGGGAAATGAAAGGTCTCCAGTTAAAAACAGAAAGGCATCTTGCCTGTGAGTGAGGTTTGCCTGTTTTTATGCATACCTCTCTTATTGGCTTCCACTTATTTATACAAAGCCTATGTGGAATTCACTTTCCTCTCAAAGAATGACACACAAAGACAAAATCTGTGATGAGCTTCTTAGAATAAGGGTCCTTCACACAATAAAATCAGGCTGATGATGCTAATAGGTTGTTTTAAAAAAAGAAAGAACGTATTTGGCATGAAAAGTTCCTTTGATTTGTATTTATGGAAGTAGCTGTAGTATCTATACTAAGTTTTCTACATAAAAACATTCCATATTAATTGAGACTTTCAAATACTGTTAAATAAAGGATTACAGCATTTTTTCTAAAGCTATAGAACATAGTGGTTCTTTTTCATCTTTGGAAGGCAAAAGGTTAATAAGGCTAACATTTCCAAGATTTAAAATAGGTTTCAATAAAAAGCAAGAAGAGCACCCAGAAGCAAACATCTCCATCTCAGCACACCAAGTGCAGCTAACTATAGAGGACAAAATGTGACAGGATTCTCGCCTAACAACAAGCATGTAGAATGTTTGGTCAATGACAGGTCGTTTTTAAGAAGGTATGTTAACCTTTGCATTTGCAAACAGCAGGCATCTTCATACCAAAGTAAAATTTCTTATGAAGAAAAAAAGAATACACCCAAGTTTCTTTTCAAAACTAAGATGACAGATGACTGGCTTACACAGCTTGAAGAGACAGTTAAAGAGAAAATAAGAATATTTTTTTCTCAGCTAGACATTTCCCATTTTCATTTTTCAATAAATTCTTGGCAGCAATTATTGCAGCCATTTATCATTTGACTGAACAGACTAAGATCACACTGACAGTCAGAATCTGATGCCTTCTGTTAGGTACCTATACTTCTTATCCCCACCCCTAATGCAGACATTTTGGAACAAGTATTCAAAAAAGATGATATTATTAAACAAATACACGATTAAGTCACCTTGTAGGATCATTTTAGGATTAAAACACAATTGGAACAATTCTGCCTTTTTTTGCCTTTTTAAAAGGGTGTCACAAGGACACAGAAAGCAGGAGAGGAGAATGCAAGGCACGTGTTGACTGCCATCTCCCCACCCTGCAACTCAAGTGACTAAGTACACTGAAGATATATCTCATGGCATAGGAAAGAGATGACCAAGCTAACTTGAAACGCATTAATCGGGGCACAAGGAGTTTAGATGTGGCAGCACAGACTTCTGTGCAGATGATTTTACCACCTATCTCTGTTTACTGTCTGCAGTGTACAGACCTAAGTAAACATGCCCTTAGGGTAAGATTAACAAATCAAGCAGGGGTGTGAATGAAAGAACATGAAACACTTTTGTGCATACTGGTACGGAGAATGAACAGTCCAGCTTCAGTAAATTAATGGCACACTCTCTCAAAAGCATCATCTCACAGGACTTTAATGTTCTATAATTTCACACCTTTGGTTAATTAGTCCTTAGTTTCCACAGAGAAATGTGTCCTAAATTACAAGCTCCTCCTGGAAAGAAAGTTTGTTCACTGTTACTTTTTATCCAGTCAGTCAGATTCTTACATGGCCCTTGTCACCAGTTTATAAGCACTTCGCAACTACTAACAAATCATTTGCTGACTAATTCTCTTCCCAGTAAATTGGGCACATACTATTCTTATTTTTACAAATGGAAAAATGAACCACATATGAAAAGATAAATTTAAAGCCTTGCTTAAGATCACACAAAGTTTCATTGAACCATTAAGTTATTGCTCTGTGCACTAAGTCATCTTTCATCTTCTTTAACACTTGTGTTCAGGCTTCCTAATCTTTGTGCCAGTGAAAAATCTGATAAGAAGGAAGTAAAACTAATTGCTAAGTTAAAGGTATTAATTTGGACTCAAACATCTTTATAAATAGCTATTTCCTGGAGACAAGGAGAAATGAGAGAATGGCTGGAACAGGAGAACACCCATGTAAAAATATCTCCAGCTGGATTTTTCTTGCTATATTAATTCAACTGTAAAAATCACTGGGCAGTCACAGTGACCAGCACAGCACAGGAACACAGTTGGGAAAGGTTTATTTATTGAACGACACAAGCGTGCAAAACAAAATAAAATGAGCAAAACAAAACAAACCAACCTGTACTCACAAAACCCACAACCCAGGATGCCCAACAACAGCTGGAATTCCAGTCCCCAGAGGCACACTAACACCACTGGCATTAGACAATGAAATGTCTAATGAAATTATAACTGATACAGTAACAGCATTAGGGTGACCATCT
This sequence comes from Anarhynchus alexandrinus, assembly GCA_008711295.1. Classification (NCBI taxonomy): domain Eukaryota; kingdom Metazoa; phylum Chordata; class Aves; order Charadriiformes; family Charadriidae; genus Anarhynchus; species Anarhynchus alexandrinus. The sequence continues at coordinate 575,664 of VUYV01000161.1, forward strand.
CAGAGAAATGGCAATTCCGTTAATTAAGTACCATAACTCAAACACAATAAAGCATAAAAATATGTAATAATTATTTGGTATCTCTCTGCAACTATAGTTCTTCTTCTCACATTCTTAAAAGTTTCTGCAAGTAATAAATACAATATTTCACTTTTTAGATCCAGTATCCTTCACAAACACAGTAACTAAACAAACATTAAAAAAAAACAAGTTTCAAGTGATATGTCATTTTCTAATTGTCAATGTTTTAGCGACACTAACAAGAAAAAAGTTATACCATTTAGAATCTAAATTTTTCTCTCACTAATGTAATCCTTTAGAGAGCAACATATGAGAAACACAGAATTACTTGATTCATAATCTTGTAATAATATTTTTAACACTACGATGACTGTAATACGTGTATTTTAAAATTTCATATGAACTCCTCTGGACAAACAAATTTCTGCAAGCTTAACTTCAAAAAATATGTTTCTCTTTAGATTACACATTACCGTTTTTGATAGTAGTTGCCAAACTTCCCTATACTGAGCTTTAATGACTGCCCAAGCACTCTTGAAACAAAATTCGCTGACAGAAAAATAACCACAGACCCTTCTTTGATTCAACGTGAAATGATTTTTATCAGGATTAGTGAAACAACACAAAAACCCGCTTAAATTGATTTCTTTAGCTGAGCTACTAGTGACAATAGCTGGACTTCAACAGCTTTTTAACAAAATTATTTCCCTCCTTGTCATATTAACTGTACTTTTTAGGACAGAGGCTAAAGTGTAAAAAAAATTAATCTTAATTTCTCATTAATTCAACTATAGATATTCTCTGTTTTGGTTTAACTATTTCATAAACTCTATAGAGTGTAAAAAAGATATCACAAGTATTGTGATTACTGAAATTCAAAGCTGAGTGAATATTTTCTTTAAATGTTCTTTAATACCTTAGTGAGGACATAAAGCTGTAATGTACTAAACATTCAGAAGATGGTGCTAGTCCAATGTATCTGCAAGCCATGGATGGATCAGCTTTTCTTCAACTCTCTCAAATATTTTCTCTAATTTTGATGTATCTACTACATCATCACCGAATTTGTCAATCCCAGGATAAGGTACAATCATCTTCAGTTAAATACTAAGAACACTACTAAATGATTTATCATTCTAAAATTCAAAGACTTACTGGATTGACAGCCATAAAATATAAAGTTCATTACATTTCATCAACTCAAGGTCTTGGGATCTTAATGAAAACTCATACAACATTTCTTAGGTCCTACCTCCAGTCACTCACATCTGTTTCTGCAGTCAACAGCAAGAGTTTCTGGTCACAGTTTCAAGACTGATGTCAGCACCAAAACTCAGAAAATCTCACCATTCTGTCCCACTCCTGGTTGTTCATTCCCACCCTCATTGTCACAGCGCACTATTCTCTCCTCACCTACTTAGGAGGCCATGCACTTGTATGAGCTTATGAGGTCAATGAGCTAATCCATGTTAAAAATAGCCATTTCTTTTTGCAATGTTCTGTTTAGCCCAGATCAAGTCACAGATCCGATTTCCCGTGGGGCAGCAGTGCTAACTTCAAGCTGTAAACCAGCTTTACCGCAAAAGCAACCGATTGTGAAACTACAGCCTCTGTGAACTCGGAAGGGCCAAATTCCTTGTCAGCATTCAAAAGGGTTCAAAAGGCAATTTAACAAAGTCAGTCTCACCAGTGCATATGAAAAACTAAATTTTTCATGTTATTAAAGGCAGATACCTCCTTATTAAGAGATTAGATGCAGTCTGTAATTATAGACAGAATACAAAAAAAACCAAAAAACAAAACACCTAGCTTCCCCCCACCAAAATGTTAGACAGATTTGCAGTTCTGCCTATAATTGAAACATTCTACAGCCTTGTAAGCTTAGGCACAGTTGTACAAGTAATTTCTTCCAAAAATACTAAGTCTGGACATACTATAACATCAAGTGAAAAGCTTTATCCTTGCATAGCAGTTCCTAAAACAGTGCTCTTAAAATAATGCATAGAAATATATCTCAGAGTAATAGATTTCATGAAGCCATGGAAATGAACAATTAATACAAAACTTCTTCCTGTAAAAAGCATTTACTGAATAACTAACACTTCCTCACAGGACCCACTCCAGCATTCCTTACAGTTGCTGCTGCATCCATCTATATAGACTGTTTCCAGGGGTATCTTTCTGTTGATTTCATGCCAAACAGCCATGTTAAAAAGCTAGCTATCCTCTCAAGCAGGATGCTTTTATCCAATGTCCTGAATTACTTGCTCCTAACAGAGCCAACCCAGGTCAGCTCCAGGGCCCTTCCATGCCCGATTCCATTGTTGCTTCCAGCAGATGTAATAAAGAGTTGGAGACACTTAGTGCTTCTCCTACATACCCCTCTGGGAGCTCTCCCACAACAAAAATTATAAGTGAACATGAAATCATTCACTGGGATATAAAAACAAGCCTTAAATGTTCAAAGATCAGGCCAAGTCAGTATTATTGTTATTACAATAAACCTCCAGCATTAAGCAATTTCAAACATCAGTTCTTCTTCCAAACTTTTTTCAATGTAGAGGCAAGATTGGCACATATCTGAGTGAAATTACTCAGTTACTAAGCAATTTATTACTGCTTAACTGTTCCATGTGTACCAAATCCTGTTTGACATCAGCCCAGTTTTTCTTCCATTTGGAAGCTTTTGTAACTAATTATTGAAAAAAACAAACTGTTTTCAACTGGCAGTTAAAAAATTAATAGTACAACTCAACTTTATATTAAATTACTTTTTATAAGAAAAGAGTAAGACAGCTTAGTAAAGAATTATAACATACTTCAGTTAACTATAAAAGGAGAAATAAAACCCAAACACATTCAGATCACTGATAGTAAATTTATCTGCTATTTCTTAAATTGAGCCACAACATTTCAAAGACTACAAAGAAATTAATTCAAATTATTTATATTTCAACAACATGATGATTTCAAACCAGAGAGTGTAAGTAGGACTGTACAAACCTCTTTCACATATTCCATCTCATATATTTCATTATCACTAACAAGTCACCTAGGCAAAAAAAAACCAACTGAATTTCAATCAATACATCAATCATTGATTCATCATTGTACTGAAGAACTGTTCTTGTCTCCAAGTAGAATGAGCATTTTTTCTTCCTGACATAAATCTCTACCATATGAACACTTCAGTCCAAAACTTCGTTAACTTAACAGAAAGCTACAATTTATTCAGATACTGAGAAAAAGCTACAAAAGGTCTTCTACAATATTCATATCTACTATTTTTCCAAACAAATTAAAAACATTGAATAGTGGACACACTAAGACAGAATATACTAATATCACAACTTCACAATATTGACCGGTCTCAGATGAGCAAGAGGAACCAACTCATTAGGCTAGCTACAAGGGATTGAACAAAAATTGTTAACAACTTTGTTCAAGACTTTAGAGCTATATAATGCATAAAGGACTCAAAGGAATAAGAAAAGTATTTTGTGCATAATTTGATTGTTACAGATCTAACGAAGCAGGGTCCATACTCTTCTCAGAGCTAACCTGGCCATCTGGCTGTGCATAGCAATCCAATCCCCTCATCCTGTCTCACACACAAAAAAACACCCCCAAAACACCAAAACACCACCACCAACAACAAAAAAACCAACCATACAAAAAAAACCTACACCAAAAAACTTTTATCAAGAAAGTAGATGGTTCAGTGGAAGGGGCTGGCCTGAAACTAGAGTTAGAAAGTGGTAATTTCTTTAGCAAATTACCTAAATTTTGCAAATCAAATGGACGGTCCTGGCTTTCTCTGTGCTGCTGGCCAAACACTTCCAAACATTCTCATGTGATAGTACCACTGCGGAATAAAAGGAATCCACGAGTTCATTCAAACAAGAACTCCTCCTGTTGCTCTGTTCAGTTTAGGTTGGATGAGTGAACTGAACCAACTCTCTATGCAGTGCTACCATGACTACAGTTGACAAAAGCCTCCTCAGACCAGGCTGAGTGTTGTGGGGAATGCAACACTGAGAACAGCTGAATTTGGACACATGTAGGCAGTCTGAAAAATTTTTTTCAAGATTCACTTTAATTTGAAAATATTAAGCAAGCAAGTTAGGGTTCAGCTGGGACTTCTTTTTGTAAACTTTTAACACTTTTTTTCTAAAACTTCCCGAAACTGAAAACAATTTTGACAGTTTCTGCTTCGTTCAATTTTTATTCAAGTTAGAGAAATCAGCTACATCTGACTTACAGCAGAATTTAGATTCCGAAAGTGTATTTTCCCAGATCATTTGGTCAGTCATGACCTCAAACACTTAAACAAACCCACTCTACTTTTTATAGTTAGGAGTCCTCAAGGACAAGCAGCACTTCCTTTGCTAGGTTTGAAAAGGAAAGGGAGAATACGAGTCAAGAAGTTAACAAGTACTTCATAAATAACCCTAAGATATTATCTACTAAAATTCTAGCACAGGCCTGATGATGACCTAGTTTCTTTATGACTTAGTACACTCCTCCTCTTCTAATATACATTAAGAGGGCATGGAGTTTCCATAGGCATAATTTCCATGGGTGAAGTTTTCAGAATTAGTATAGTAAAGAGACTTTAGTTAATGGTCAAACATTTGCTTGGGCTATCATTGAGTGCTCTTCAAAAAATTGTGTCACCATCATACTTCCATTTAAAACACATTGTTAGATTTTCTGAACTTTTCAGCAAAACAAAATTCTTTAACATAATCTAGGCAAGGAGTGGGGATTTTAGAAGAGTCTGCATGACTAACACAGCTGAATTTGTTAAGAGTAGATACCGTAAAGACCCTGAGGGACTAAAATTGATCACTAGGGATTACTCAGATACTCAGTGTCTCTCTCTATCCCACAAACTTATTAATTACTTTGTCCAAAGACTGTTGTATTGAAAAATAAATGAGAGACTGTGGAGCAACCACAAGAATCCACGTCACTTTCTCTCACCTGCACTGTTCAACCAACCACCTACAAAGTAATACACATAAATATAGATATACAGTCTAAGGCACTGATGGCAAAATGGCAAGGAGGCATTTCGTTCGCTGTTCTGGGGGATTTTTTTGGAGGGTGGAGTTGGGGAGCATGAGTTTTAACAGCTCAAGGTCAGGAATTTGGTTTTTTGGTTTTTTTGTATTTTTTCTTAAATCTGGTATTTGAAGGTCTGGTATAACCCATGCCAGTAACCCACCTCAAGGAGCGGTCAAACAGCAGGTATTGAAGCAGGAAAATAAGAAACAGTACAACTGCAATAACCACACACTTCACTTTCAGAAAATATGCATTCCTCAGCCTGACACTACATCTCCAAGTTGCTACGAATACAGATGAAATGTTTTATAGCCATGGGTGCACCAGCCCTTCACAAATCTCTGCGGTTTCTTTCTGAACCCATACGCACTTTTGGCTTCTACAACAGTCAATGAATAGGACTTCCAGAATTTAATTATTCACAGTGTGAAAAAGTAATTTCATCTGTTTATTTTAAGCTTACTCTTTAATAAAATAGCATGAGATTTCCTCAGATTTATATTGAAAAGATGCTATATAATTGTTCTCTAGTCTCATGGTTTTATACACCTGTTTGTCTTTTTTCTACTGCTAAGGAAGTCAATTTACTTCTTCCTTCTTCATATAAAAGCTTTTTCATTCCTCTGGTCATTATTGCCCTCCTATATACACCATGTAGACTGGGACCACCTAAACTCTTCCCAATTCTTGAGGATAATTCTGTGATTTATACCCAAAATTACAGTCCCAGCATAGACAGAGTCCTGTGAGAGCTTTACAGTTTGGCACCAGGGATACTGCGATGAAGGAAATCACTCACTTGGCATTTTGGCGTCCTACTTGTTTCTTCTTCTTTCAGAAATGATAGTGGGAAATTTTTTAGGGAATTCTGACTAAACAACACAAAAATGATACATCTAAGAAATTGGAAGTGATTTACAAACTTTTTGGTTCTTGCTTGCTAATAATATCAAGTCATAACATACTTAGGCATACAAGCAGAAAACAATGACAAAATAACTTCAAAAGAATTTACATGGCTACACAACTCATCTTCACTAGGTGCCCATGCAAAGAAAACACAGGCATGTTGCAAAGAGAGGCATGTCAAATGAAAGTCATATCGAACCTTCAAAGCCGAAACGTTAGGCTGCATACTGCAGGCTGCACTGTTAGGGGCAAAAGTAATACTGAAGGCATAACCCAAGTGTGGAAACCCCAACACAGCAGTTAGAAGTGTAACAAAGCAACAAATACCAAGACAGACCATTTTAGTGACAGCACCAGTTAACATAGGCTGGGTAAAATTAAAAGATAACTGACACCTCAACAACCTCTATTTTTTAAAAAAATCACAGCTTTGATGAAACTTCAAAAGCATTTATGGTCATTATCATTCTGCTGCCCCCCAAAAAAAGTCAAAAGACTTAATTAGAAAGTGTGGCTCAGAGGACATCTCACCTCAGTGGATCATCACAAGTTATCGTGCAAAGCTTGTTCTGTCACACGTACAAGGTTATATCTATATGCCACATGTAGTCCAGGCCTGTGCTACAGCCATGTATCTGCCATACTTCCAAACTGTATGATGACAATTCCACATCCAGATGCATGCTCTGAATGAGTATTACTGCACACCGACACAGTAAGCTTGAGCTAAGCAAACTTACTGTCTCCCTACCGCAGGGTAACCTGGTGTGACCGGTCATGCCTGTTCAGACAGACTGCCACCACACATCTGGGAAGGCATTGCAGCAGCGAGGTCTCACCTACAAAATGGACCAGCTAGGACAGGCCCAAAGAAAACTGTCCAAACAAATTCCAGAGATACATACACATGGCTATTGGGTCACAGAGCACTTTATACTCTAGGCCCCCCATTAGTAAAGACAAAATGTTCTTGAAGGAACTATATTTTTTTACTCCAAAAGCTCCTTACCATACAGAAGATGGACTGAACAAGGAACAGTCTAAATTTTCCTCTTTCTTTTAAATATTCAACATCTGATAAATTCTCTGCATGTTTCTGTCCAACCAATTAGTCTAATTTGGTAAATCAAGACAAAAAAGAAATCCTATTATTACCTCAAAATGCTTAAGTCTTGAACACAACTATAATGTCTACAAAATATGGCACGAGGGAAGTATTATCCTTTTACGCTTAGCCTTGGAACTCAGGAATTTCAATGAACGAGGTCCCTCATTAGAATCAGATGGGGACAGATGTACCTACATGGTGGGTGGGCACGGGTGGACATCAGCCCCTCCAACCTCTCTAATGAGCAATTTCCCCAGATTCAAAGAAAAATTTCATAAAAAGTTAAAGAGAAATGGCAAGTTGCCTCTTATTACCACTGGCCTAACTGCTTGGGCTGCTGCTTCTATAAAACACAGGGTTTTTTTCGAAGAAAATTATTGTTAAAACCATTTGGCTGAAAGTGAAGAGCTATTGAAAAGTACAGTCAAACTGGCAGCTTGCTCTTAAAATTCCCCCCACCACTTTTATAAGTATCGTTTTGCTTGTGGCTTTTAACAGCTGTTCACACACGCCTAAGCTAGATGTGAACTTTTATTTTCCCAAAACTAAAGGGGAAGCTTTAAACAGCATCTGATTTAAATTTTTTTTAATTAAAAGTGGAGGTTAAAAGGACCGTGGAAATGGATGATGCAGCTGTGCTGATGCTAGGGAAAAGAATTCCAGAACAAGAAGTGAGGTAGAGTAAACACACAAAATAAGTTTCACAAAACTAAGTATGCACCACACTTAAGTGATTTTATTAGCTAATGGGAAGTTAACTCTGTGTTTCTTGAGAAATGTTTTCCAAAATTAAATTAAATTGTATTTTGCAAATATAATAGAATTTGGCTATCTACTATGCTCTTCCCTCAGAGCAATTCTAAAATTACTTCCAGAATAAAGTAGCTTCACAGATTCCAATATTATTCCCAAATACATTCGGGAACTCAGAAAACTCAGAAACACAATTCAGAACTAGCTCACTAATATTGCCATATATTTACTGTTTTGGTTCTCAAAAGAATTGAACTTTCCCTGCATTGAGATGTCTGTTTGGAATAACTAAAATGTTTAGAATCAGATTTGCAACAGTACTGAGATACTGAAAGAAGCAAGCAGGCATTCCTAGGGGGACTTTTTAGAGTACCAAAGCAACTACTGGGCAACTACGCAATGGTTTAACCACATTTGAAAATCCCACCAGACAGCAGTCTACATTTTTAAGCACCAGCATATTCACAAAAATTATGCCCTCTCGACCTAACTACTTAATACATAGCACTAGATACTAAATTCAAGCAAACAAACAGAAAAAACACAGAAAGAAAGGAGAATAAAAGTGCTACATTTTATATCTACTTGTACACTTGAAGTACAAAAGCACACAATGACAATATAATAATTCTAGATATCACCACATATTTAAAGGGTCCTTTCTACTAAAACTCTTAGGAAAAACATAAAAGTATTTTTAAGGCAGAAAATTCAAAGGATTATGAAGGAAATGCCACATTAATCCATGTGGATTATATACCCTGTAGACTGTAACAGCTCCAAAAGAAATCTTTTCCAGTGAACTAGTACAGCTACTACTTAAATCAGAAGACCTTAGTAGTTCATCCATCAAATTTATTCAGCCAGAGAAGCTGCTAGAATTTTAATAAGATGTCTAATATACTAAAAAAAGTACACAAAGTAACCCACACTTCTCAAAACACAACCATTTAAAAGAAAAAAAAAGAACAAAAACCTGGTGTCCATATTGGGCTGATTAAACAGCACTCCCAGAAGATCTATGAACAAAAAAGAAAATCAACAACATTAAGAGCATTCCCTCTGCACCAAGCACAAGGGACTAGGTGTGAAGAGAATGGAGACAATAAAAAAGTGCAAGAAAAGAGACGTAATCCAGCCTGGACAGCAGAGCCTAATAGAGGGAGGCAGGTGGAAAATTTAGTGACGCAGTCATCTGTTTGCCTCCCTTGTCAACCCACATGTGAGAGACTCAAGGATGAGAAATAAAGCTCTCATAACAAATATGAAAATCTGACCTAATCAAAACCAGGAATCCAGAATATTCTAGTCAGGTCCAATAAAAAACATAACAATCTGGATACCTGCCTAGGGCTCCTCTGGGACAGAACTCGATATTGCCTTTGATGATATGAAGCCTCGATTTCTGTTGGGTTAGTTCCTTTCTGAATCCAAGGCACAAGTAAAACATTTTATGCAGGTGCATATAAATTACATTTGTGCACTTTAACACATCAAACATAATAAATAGAAGTTCACTACAGGTAAACACACTAATAAAACAAATATAGCACTAATGTTTCTGAACCTTCTACAAATAAAACCATGCTTTAAGAAGTGAGATTAATACATTGTGCACCACTGACAGATAAAATGATTCATAGTGCACCAATTTACCAAACATGTTTCATATTAGACAAGAGCAGAAAGAAAATTCAACTTCCATAACTATGAAGTGGTTATAAGACACTTTTTGTTTAGTTGCCTGATAGTACTGCCCTCAGCACTACAAATATACATAAATCAATTATAAACATATCGCTTAATGAAAAGACAAAAGGAACTATCAATGAGCAATATACCTTTGGCAGAAATACAGTTCCTCAATATTCCAGAAGTTGGCTGAAAAATAAGTTGCCGAGCAATCTCAGAAATGGATACACACTACAAATAAGACCACAGAGATGCACCCACACTATAAAATGCTCAAAAATGGATGGCCTGGAAACAGAAAATGCCTTTTTCCCAGAAGATATTTCTTTGTCCAAAGGGTATCAGAAATCCTGTTTCTTTTCCCTCCTGTCAGTCTGTCTGCCCCTAAACGTATGAGAAGCTAGCTCCCTAAAGAAGCACAGAGATTTTCCCATCTTGAGGATTCTTAGCTGGAAATGTTCTCCTCAGGTTAAACAACTATAAAAGCATATGGTTCTGCAACCCAGTAAATAAAGGCGTAACACAGTGAAACTATTCAAATGGAAAGAAAGCGTAACCATTTTCATCAATAAAGCAATATAGTCTGCTGAGGACAAGGAAAGTGGCTTTACTGCATATTTGCTCAGGGTTTCCTTTGCACCTTGGTTTCCTAATCTCTGACTTTGTTGAGAGACTGACTTTGCCTCCTAATGGCAGCAAGGCTTGGGGTGTTAGTAGAGTCTGCACTGCTCAAGAAAAAGAGTGATGGGCCTTTTCACAATGATCTATTCTAGTTCAGTCTGAATTACTAGACATGAAGCAAGAGTTAGAGAGCAAAATATTATGACCTGCGCCATGCAGATCAAGCCTGACTGATCTGTGTACAAACAGGACTTGTGGTTAAAATCTTCAAAGGAAATCTTGGTCACACTCCAAAGGCAAAACAGTACCTCTGACAGCAGAGCTAGACACTCAGTTTTGAGTTTAGGGTTTTTCAGTTCCCTCTCAAAGCAGACCAAAGATATTCTAAAGCTTATCCCCACATACCTGTCAATATGACAAAAATGTAAGATACTATTCAGTATAAACATCATAATTAAAATACTCATTCTATGATCATTTATTTCAAAATTAAGAGACAACGAGTGTTAACAGTTGTTTTGGTGACTGTTAAAGAGCAAAACAGCAGATCTGTAGGTATGCTTCAATTTTAGAGAAACCATGTACAAGACATTTTTCTGTATATTTTGCTCTCCATTATTAGTTCATTGCCACGCTCTAAGTTTAAGTATATAAAGGAAATTTCAGGGTTCTTTCACTGCTTTTGAAGCCAATGAGAGCACTTAGAACAAGTCAGGATAAGTGTATACCGTGGGATTGTGACGTTGCTATAGTACTTACTCTTTCATGAATAGTAATTACTCTAGCAAGTGTGTAAAGCAGACAGGCCCAGTCGCATAAGGCTCAATGCAAGTTTTATGAACTGCAGAAAAGCATGATTAGTATGGGGGGAAAAACATGTTTCACACTTTTATTGTAAAGAACATGAGAATCTTACAGAAACTGCCAGAACAGATGTTCATAAATTGGGCCCTTAATCTGCAGCACTTTCCAGGTTTTAAGCTATATCCACTGGTCTGTAGAACATATTCCTCTCTTTTTAATATAATTCTTCTGTTTAGTTTTTTTTAATAAATAAGTTTATGACTTTAGTAGTGTTGCCAGCTGTTCAATTTTGATTTACTGTCAGAGTCTGCTTTAATATATAGTGGCTTTTGTGGCTTACCCATATAGATTACATTTTAAGCTTCAAGATATCACTATAAAGCAGCTGGAAAAAGCACTGGCTGTGCTCAGAAACCAGCATTATTGCCCTAGTGATCAACCACTTAAACATGCAACTACACTAGTAACTATTCTCTAAAAACATTGTGGATACACCATTCACAAAATAAAACTGCAAAACTTACGGTGTAAGAGGAAGTCATCTTAACATATGTACGTTAAAAAGCTAGCCCAAGAAAATTGGTAATTATTAATTAGGCAGTGTATCAGCTGGCAACAGAGATCTCTACAATAACTGTTCTTTATTGTTTTATTACATTGTATCCTTTAGTTCTACTGTGTAGCTTGAGACAACTTAAGAAATAAAAACCCTTCACATTAAAAAAAAAAAACCAAACACAACATGTAAGTTCAAACATTAGTAAGTACAGACATTTTCAGTGCTTGTTCCTGATAGATATCAGTAGTATTGTAGAAAGTTACAGTTACTGTAGCATGAAGTTACTGTAGGATGACACGGACTAACAGAGTAAAGAGTACAGTAACTTACTTCTAGGAAAACCCAGAACCTTTCTATAGGCTGAACTTGTATTCCACATTTTACAACTGCTTTATATGGTGCTTTCTAGAAAATTTCTTTACAGCATTGTTTACTGAATATTGCTGTGAAAGAAGTGTCAATACTCTTCATACAGAACCATTTTTAAACTTACAGAATTGCAATATAACCAGACTAGGCTCTTTTCCCTCTATTATCTGCAACTACAGGGTAATGTTATTAAAATAAGCTACCACAACAGTGATCTTAGAATTGAACAATAGATCAAAATCAAAAACTCTGGAAACTCTCTACAGTTGGACTAATCCAGAATTATCAGTCAGAACTACTAGGGGGTTTTTATTACACTGAAAACTGCCTTTTCTGCTCAAAAAGGTTCCTTTTTCCATATAAAACTAACTCCCCAAAAAAGTTCCAACCAAGAGCAGTATGATTCAGAAAGATCAGTATGGTGCCTAACGAGAAGGATTTTTTGTTTGTCTTAACACTGTTATTTTCTCCCAAGTTTGGATTTGCCAGTTGGACAGTATCCATGAAGCATTACTCTCAAAGGCCTATCATACCTAAGAGGATGTGATACATCATGGAAGACATAAAGGGAAATATAAAACAAAACCAAAAGCAGTCTTTATACCCATAGCGTCAGGCGCATAGCCTGTATGGGAACGAGAAGAGAAGCATCAGCACTACACTTCCCATGAGCCATCACAGTGGCACATCCAAAACAAAATATTTCAAGCTTTTCCATAATGGTTTTGAAGGGGGACTGCGAAGTAGACTTCAAAATGCCGCCATTTTCTATGTGGGCAGCAGAACATAAAAATATTTTTGAAACAGTTCAACTTAGCCTGACCAACAACTCCTAAACACTGCTTTCTTCCTTCTGCATGCCTACAGCAAATGACTTTTCAAACTTTTCCTGTAAATATATAAAGTAAGTCTTTAGCAACTGAGGGTCTCTCAACAGTATCAAAGGTGTGTTATCTGTACAAATCTTATATTTTCCAGCCTTCATTTTAAATTATCTACCACAAAAAATGCTTACGATTGCAAAATCCAGCATTTTAAAGTTAAAGTTGCCCTCAATGTACATAATGATTATATCCCAGTATTTTTCAAAAAGGCAAGCCTTTAAGACATTTTACTGCTCTGTGTGTTCCATTCAACTATTTAGTCTGTTGCTTTTTTTGAATTTGTGTTTGTTTAGCATCTGAAGCAAAAGAGCAATGATCCTGATGGCAGTTTTTAAATGCTATTATGTAGGAATGCTTAGGAATGAGTTCTCTAGTCAAAGTCAGAAAAAAAAATGTTATTCCTCTTTCTGTACACATATTTCAAAGGTAATGAATTCTACCATCACATACTAGTATTAGACTAGTATGACATATTCCTATTATCACACATAATTAAGTAAACCTACTGGACAATACTTACCACAAAAGAAAGACTATATGGTGTATATATATATAAAAAAGTCACCCAAAATGATACTATAATCTAGGGGCTAGTCACGACAACAGCAGAGTAAACTTAGAGTAGCTCAACCGAAATCACTAAACAAGCTCTAAATTTATACCCATGTAAACAACAAAAATTTTTATCTTAAGGTCAGTGATTCACCACACTGAACAAAAGAATGCAGCAAATGTGATATGGCTCATTTTACAGTTGTAAATATTTTTAATTGTTAAAAATACTAATCTGGATGAGAGGGGATGGTTGCTCCTTGTATTCAGAGCATCAAAGGACAAACGGATAGAATTAAATTAAACGTTCTCAAAGGGTACAGCAGAAGTTACATATCTGCTACATATTTATAATTCCCTTGTCATACACACAAATATACTGTTGCATCATTAAACAATGAAGATAAAACTTTGAAAGCACTACTTCTGCAAAAAAATTTGAATTAAAAATGCTAAAATAGATCATGAAAATTTCATAGGGAACTCAGTATTTTTTAAATAGAAGCATGTACAATGTACATAAAGCCTTTCTCTTTTAAGACCTTATTTTAAATAAACAAACTAGGTTACTAATTTAACATTCATCATCACTGTACTTCACCTACTTAATCAACATGTTTCAGCAAATCTTAGTTGATTTTTAACTGATTTTTTGGCAATACAGAATCTTAGAACTCTCCTTTGAAAACAACAAACATATTTTGAAGTTGTACTCCATATCATGAGAGCTGGAAGCACAGAGTGTAAATAGCAATAATAATAACAATGCTGTCTGCATATAAACTATTAACATCAAACAGAGTTTCATACTGGCTTAGTAGTTACTCCCACGGTAACACCTTCGCAGTCTCTTATTACACAGACAAATAATGAAATACCTTTTTTCAAATATCTTTTTTTCCCCTCAAAAAAAATGACCTATAAAATAAACCAAAGTAGACAGCACAAAGAAATTGCAGCTCATTCAGAACCTCATCAGGACGTACCATCTCAAATACTGAAACAATGAAGAATTCATAACCAGAGGTGCTAATGTCATGAAGGCATTAATATGCTTAAAGAGCTATGAAAAAGCCACACATTCAGCAGAGTATACATGCTCCTGTACTGAAATGGGCCTCAAAAACTCAGAATGTCTCATTATATCAAGTGTATGGAGCTATAACTGTGGACTAAACTTGAAACAGTACCATTACTTTCCACTTCTTCTCTTGCAAATCCCTAATAAATATGATAATGTCCTGACAATTATACAATTTTAAAATATACATGTAATGCATTCCCCATATTTTTTCTTCTTCATTCTTAACGCTGCATGCACATAGTTCATACTATGCGACCAAGAGAGGATGATTTGAACACTCTGCTCATTTATCAGTCTCCTATTGTATTTTGCTTTTAAAGGATCTGACAGCAAATTATTTTGAAAAAACAGCAACACAGCAAGATAACCCTACAGTATTATCTTAACTTTAATCTCTGTAAGAACTTCAAATTTTCTAAAATATTTTCAGGACAATGTTTCAGAATTGCATTTTTCATACTACAAACTCCTATTTAATCATATTAATGGAGGTTATCCATTGTGATTATTCCCCATATTAACATAGGCTATCCTTCATCCTCTGAATAGAGCTGAAATAATTACTGGTTACTTCCAACAAAAATCTTACATTTTTATGTTCATTGAAATAAATAGAAAAAGCTTAGGTTTTCCCTGCTGATTAGGAAGAAACTTCTCCTCCACACTTTCTGCCTGTACAGAGTAGTAAACATATTCAATTTCAGTTGAAGTTGCAGTGTACACATACTGTACAACTGTTAATTTATCTTATTAGCCTGACTCTAAAACTGTGAAGCATTACAAAAAGGTTAGTTTACTGACTTACCTAGCTTTTAAATTGAAAATAATGCTGTAATAGCACTTGTCTTTTTCCACACTTTGTTCAAAATTCTAATACTAATGCCCTATTCACACTTGAAATGTGGTTATCCTCTCTCATCAACTTCCTTGAATAATAATATATGAGAATATATTTCCACAGTAGCTAATGGAGACATTCCTACAAATCAATGTGCTGCAGTGATACAGAAATAAAAGCTTATTTCACTGTAATGATGCTTCCAGACTTCCCTCAAGTCAGGTGGTTACTTGCAGTTAATGATCTGTGACATACCACACAAGTAGTCCTAAAAAGACTTATTATCCACTGCATGTGCAACAATATTTGCTTTATGGATGGCTAAATGAATGAAGACATTCAATGTAACTGTAAAAGTAAAATCAAAAGAAAACTTACAAGTAACATGTTTTTTTTGAGTAAAAGAGCTGTGAACATTTTCCATTAATACTTAACCTTTTGCTGGAGCAGTGCAACCACATATAATGCTTGAATCCATAAAGCCCAAGAGCTGCTCAGGGTTAACACTGATTAACCGCCCCCAATCAAGTGTTGTAACTTTTAAAAATTTCACAGCGCTTCACTCCACTAATGAAATCAAATTGCATTTATGTCATACGGCAAAGGTGGGAGCAGGACAACTTGCAAAGAAAAGAAATTCTGTCCCGTCGAAAAAACAGGTATTTTTTTTCAATCCAATAAAATAGACACTAAATTGATTGGGTTTTAAAACTACATATTTTATGCTGCACTGACTTCCTTTAATATACTAATAGAAAAGAATAGCAAATTAACTTAAATAACATACAATCCAACAGTACAATATCTCCCATGACTCTCAGACTGTGCAGACATTCACACATTTTCTGTTTATAATTTTTTTCATTTACTAGACTCAGCTTTTGTCCACCATATGTCCACCGTAGATTAACTATTCCCTTAGGTACAATTAAGGGCTTTCCATTTGTTGTAAGAAGACCTAAGTATGAAGGACGCAGCCAGAAAAAACATTTCTACCTAAACCAAAAACAGAAGCACATTCAGCCTGGACTATGGTTTATGCAGCATCTTTTTTATTAGACGTATGTCTACATTGCTAAATAAACTACAGAAAAAATCCATGGAAACAGTAAGAGATCTCTCAGCATTTCATTTGTGTATTATTATAAAAATAGGATACATATACTGTTCTAACATTTGTATTTAAACGGTTTACTTCTACTTCCATTTTTCAATGATATCCTTAAAGATTTTTCTGAATTCAAGCATAACTGTTAGTGAATGAGAATATATTATTTACTGACACTTCTGTCACACTGGCATATGAGTTCCAACTACACTAACAATATTCTACCAGGTCCTTGAACTTGGTCTTAGTTCCTGGTTGCTCTTAGCAGGCAAAACATATGTGTGTAAATAAAAAAACTGAAGTGCAGCCTCAAGATTTTAAGTGCAGGAAGAAGAAACCAAGTTATTCACACTTACTAAAATAAAAAAGCATAACATAGGAACAGTCTATCAGTTGAACTAGTTCACAACTACCCTCACTTTCTTGTTAAAGCACCATATGATCTGAATGAGAAAACATTAATTTCAGCAAACAGTTTGTACAATACCTAATCTGTCCTGGTTCAAACGAATGCAAATTCACTGATTTTCATAGAATTACACCTGTTTATATCAGGGCTCTGTCTAGCTGTACAAGTCTGAAGCTCGTGGTATAGCAGTAATATATCTTCTGTGAGCAAGCTGTATGTATTATTCAATTTCATCCCTGTACTGAATCCCATACTGTGGCAGAACACAAATAAAAACCCAAGCTTTCTAGCTAATCCTATCTGTGTCGAACATCAGAAACTGGTCTTAAGACAGGCAGGGCAGAAAATTATGATAATGATCATTAATTATCTTTTGAGCAGCATGATTTGTTAGTACTCTGGCACAGGCCACTTGGCTTTTGAGAGCTGCCATCAAAATCTGCCCTGTATACATGCTCCAGTAATGGCTGCAGCACTGGAAGAAAGTCCAGAAGTCTAAAAATCTGCCTTGAACCAGCTTATTTAGCAGCTGCTCTGTCCACTGTGACTTCCCATCCAAGACACCATTTTATTAAGGATTCTGAAAGAAGGGTCCAAGTAAAACATGGTCTGATTTGCAACCAGATGCAACAGATACATTTATCACAGTGAATTACACGGAGATTGGGGCCAGAATGGAGTACATATGCCCAGATCCTTGATGATCTATCCTGCCAGGTGTTTTCCCTTCTCAGCCAATGGAATATATCTAAGTAAATACTACACAACATCAATAAACCTTCCTTCTTTTGTTTTGTATAATTTTCTGTGAGCTCAGCTACTTTCTAAAGAACCACACTTGAGGCTCAGGCTCCATTTATGTACCTCTGTGTGACATATATCACAGTTTAGTAGACTTGCCCACACGGTAACTTAACAGACATAAATAGATCACCTTGGCAGTGATGGTAGCCAGCACTATTACTATTATGCCAGGCATGATTTAGGATCAAAATCTTGCAAGACAGACTCTCAAACAAGCAAGGTAATTTTGTCACTCGAAAATGTGTATGTTTCTGGATTGCTCCCATCCCTAAAGTAATACAGAGCACATTCAGACACTGAGTTGGAAATATATTATTATGGTGAATAAAAGATCATTTTCACCTGTGATTTTCCCTTTCATTGATTTCAGTTTCTTGTTAAAACTAATTTTTAAAAGAAGTTACCTGACCATTGAAACAAACAAATCCGTAAGACTGCAATTTTCTATTAATCTTACAAGTTTGTTGAGACAAACATTCTATACATATTTTAAAACAGGGTAGCATTCTACATTTATTCAAATGAGTTGGTAAATTGACCGTAGCGCAGGACAAGGTTTTCATTTTAAGGGAGTCTCTACATGTAAGGAGTTTACCCTCCAATCCCAGGAGCATGTGTGAGGCTCAGGTGACTGGACCTGCTGTCAAGCATACAGGAACTTTAGTTTAATCAGGCATAAGACTCAAAAGAACAGAGGTCTTTGCAGTTGCTGCTCAACACTTGTCTTAATTACAGGTGAAGGACCTAACAAGTGCATGCCCACAGGAAACAAGGACAGAAAACAGCTGGGGGAGGTTAGGAGAGACAAGAGAATGAATGCATAGTTCTGAATTTTAATAAGCCAGAATCTCAGCATAAGTATTAATGAAGAAATGAATACAACTGGGGAGACTAAGTATATAAGGCAGTAACAGAGTCCAAAACAGACTGGTTATGTCCTGTTACCAGCCAAATTCACATTAGTACACAGTACACCAAACATTCATTTGTATTGGGGCTGAAAAATGTTTCTTTCTGCACTCAGATAAGATAGGTAAAAACATTTTACGTTGTATGTAAATGCAAGTTAAAGGGTACACTAAAATGTAACCTTTAAACTTCCCAATGTAACAACATACCACTTCCTGTTCAGAGATAGCACTCCAAGATCAATTAATCATGGATAAGACGAACAAACGGTCAACATTCTTAATTAGTGTTGATGCATTCTCCTCTGTGCCCTCATCTGTCATGAAGACTGTTTAAAAATCTGAGTTATTAGTCTTTATTGAGGAGTGGATCTGGTTAATATCTCTAAGAATAGAAATCATTCATCCATCCACTATACACTGGTACCTGATAATTCCTACCCTCTATATAAGCTACAGATAACCACCGCCCTAAGACCATCTTGGTAGCTATAAATCAAAATGAATGTAGCTCCCATGCAGCCTGGGTTAATTTTCTGTTTACAATATATCCACTGAAAATGTTGGTACGACACTTGAGGAGTCTGCCTATAGATTAGTGCAGAGGAAAATATGTAATGTAGTCAAGGCAGAAAGGAAAGAAGCACATCAGTCATACAAAACACAGTAAAATCTCTCTAATTCACACTAACAACTAAAAGATTCACTGCGATTACTGAACCTTGTCAATACCAAATTTAAGCAAAGAACTTAAGTGCACAAAACACAATTCACTCACTTGATAACTGTAGTTCAATTTATCCTATACAATATAAGTCAAGGTATTTGACAGCAACATATCTATAAAAGTTTTAGGTTACTGCACTGAAACTCAAAAGCATTTGTTAATCTTAAGAATAAGGTTTACTCCCTTATTTGTGGTGCAAATTAAGTGGTATTAGAAATAAGAAATAAGCACACTTCAAATATACTTTTATTAAATAAGATTAAAATACCATAAAGTAGTTACAAGGAAAGTTAAATTTATGATTCAATGCAAACTGTAAATTTTAGGATTATTAAGATCGTATGACTTACAATTAATATGAAAAAGAAAAATTCTACATTAATTTTTACAATTCCTTTTATTGTTTACTAAACACAGACAAAAATCTATGGAAAGACAGAGAATTAACTGATAATCGGACATAAGTGCAGGAAGCAGGTCTGGGCAAGGTCTTCACTCAAATCAGTTTTCTACTCTCTCTAACCAAATGTGCAGGTCAGGTTATGGAAAAAAAATGTAAGGGAAGGAAGAAAGAATGAAAAATAAAACTAAGCACCCAGGAGGAAGACTGTCACCTTAAATGAAGTACTGCTTTCACGAAGGAGGACTGCATCTCTAAAGCTCTTGTTGTCCCAATTATTTTTAATAAATTAGCAGGCAATTACAGTCCTTCCTTAATGTTAGCTAGTCTGGAAGAAAAAAAGAAGAAAAAAAAAAGGGGGGGGTTGAAGAGGTGGGGGAGGTCCAGATTTTAGGATATCTCCTCAACTCATGCTATTCTATTATTTTCATATAAATTTCTGATGGATGAGAGACTGGAGACCTATTGGAGCTTTGTATGCAGAAATTATCTTTCCAATGTTTCATGAGTAAATCAATCTCTTACAATCACAATAGGACATTTTAATAAATTGCCACCACTCTAAAGTTAATTATCATGTTTTAAAGACACATGCAGTAGCTTACTGTGTTCATGCTTCTAATCTATTGCAATGTACGATAGAATAGTCAAAACTAGCACTGATTCATTTAAATCAGCACTGAACAGTTTCTTCAAGTTTGGTGGAATACTGAAGAAATTCCCACAAACTTAAGACATTTAACAGAACGACTACAAATTGATACAAAAAAAACACTAACAAATCATGCAGTTTTATACAGAATTTAACAGCTAGTACACAATTATGCACCATATACTGCTATACCTGAAGTAATTTGCTTTCAATGACAAAATTATCCAAAGAAATTATTTTCATCTAGTAGGATTCATGTGTACAGTTTTCTATATTTCATTGTGAAGAAAAGTATTTTTCATTGTTTTCTTCCAAGTGTTTGCTGTTTTTTTTTAAAACTATAGCTTTATTCCCATTTCTGAAGCACTACAGCAGAGATCCCAGGTATATTTACCCCAAAACAGAAAAATATGCATTTCTTTCAGACAGTATTAGTAAGTGAAAACAGTCAAATGAGAGCCCAAGCTCAAGCTAAGTATACTTAAAAGAGCAGCACTAAATTTAGGCAAATGGTTTCAGCTAGGCTTCTAAATTCTTATCTAAATACTGGCCCAATGCTTTCCAGTTGCTATGAATGAAAATGACTGCATTCTTGGCAATTTTCAAAAACTTTCATCAGAAAGAAAGTTAAGTGTTAGAATAACTTCCTTGTGGATATAGACATTTCTAGTT
Source organism: Anarhynchus alexandrinus (assembly GCA_008711295.1). Taxonomy (NCBI): domain Eukaryota; kingdom Metazoa; phylum Chordata; class Aves; order Charadriiformes; family Charadriidae; genus Anarhynchus; species Anarhynchus alexandrinus. The sequence goes on from VUYV01000161.1 coordinate 596,608, forward strand.
TTTAAGTAAGCATACCTGGATATTTTCCTAAAAGACATGTATAGCTAAAAAGCAAGTACAATCCTGAAACAGGAACTAATGACTGAAAGTATTTCTCCTGTATGATGCGTGAGGTCAAATACGTTCATCAATTCATCAAATGGCTTTTCTTGGCTTTAAACCTATTATTGCTTTTGCATTGTGTACGAGTGTCTTATCACCAAGTAAAGAAGTTGAGCTATTTATATTGACCTATTAATTTTTATCATACTGAAATAAAAATAAAGCAAAAAAAATTACCTCTGTAAGCAGCATCCCCTGCATGCTCGACACATGCAACAACAACAAAAATGCTTAGGAGCACATGAAAGCAATAGTTTGCCTTTTTTCTTTATACACAGCTTCTGAAGGAAAACAAGGTAGCAAGCACACTGTTCCTTCACCTGCTATTTTCATAAAATGAAAGCCCTTTCACTAGTCAGTGTCAGCTTTTATCTGGAAACTCACCTACAAAATCTCACAGTCTCCCCTGGAGGCATGGGTCAAAGACAGGTTGGATGGGGCTTTAAGCAACCTGATCTAGTGGGAGGTGTCCCTGCCCATGGCAGGAGGGTTGCAACTACATGATCTTTAAGGTCCCTTCCAACCCAAACCATTCTATGATTCTATGAAACCATATCCTATTTGCAGATGCTCCCAAGGAAATACTTGGATTTTAAAGAATTGCAGGCATGTATATGAGAAAGATATATATACTTAAGGTATATAACAGAGATAAAACTCCTTCAAATGGAAGTCAGTGTCTGGTTTTCTACCTCTATGGTGTCATTCCAGCAAAAGAACATTATTTATCCTATGTTACAGTGTATCTTACTGTAAATACTCCACAAGATTTGCAGAACTCCAGCTAGGAAGTCCAATTTTGGGGCAAAATATAAATCAGTGAAAAATATTTTTCATTTGAATTTCAACAGAATCTGTATTATTGACTCTAGTCTGCTAGAGTACAACACTGTCTATGTTATACTTTCAGAAGTGCTATTTATATATTGTAACTCTAAGAGCTTCTGTTTTCTTCCCAGAAAATAAGTAATCTTTCATCATTAATATCATAAAATGTTACAGCATCACAGTAGCAACACTACAGTTAAAGGTTCTGAATGAAAGTGTTGTCTCTATGTTGTTTTCAAATGCTTTTAAACAATACTACCTTGCTAGATGAAGTCTTTTTTCAGTTTTGTTCATGATATGGACGTTGTGACATGGACACAAATTACTTGGAAAGTAAAAAAAAAAATCAAATCTATTTTTTGTTGTTCAAAAACACCCATATTTAGAGTGTTAAAAAATTCAGTATCTTTCCACCACTTTGTTTCTAAAATTGCTTTATGTTTATTTTATCATCTTCAATTGAAAAAAGGTAAGAGAGCCAGCAGCAAGACTTCAGATATGCTAATAAGGGTGCTTCTATAAGATTTCTTAGCTGGAAATGGGGGAATTAGGAAATTAACTAGGTGATGGTTATCTAAAGTGGCATATTTAGGTGGTCAGAACAAAATCATTATATCATACATGATCAAAAACAGGATAGGTTAAAAAAATCCCAGAACAACAGGAAATAAGTAACCTTGTGTGCTAAACTACAGAAAGCATGCAAAAAAAGCCTAATAAGCAACTCAATATAAATATCATGCCTAGTGCACAGTGTAGTTATTTTAAATAATATACACAAGTAGTTAATTTAGCTGTCTCTTGACGTACAGAACCACGAAATATACCTGTTATTAGGTCCAGGAATGTTTCCCAGTTCTCCATTCTAGATGCCATGGCTATATCCTGAAGCCCTATCAAATTCAAACATGGGTGAGAGAGAGAGATCTCTACTCCTGTGTGCTGCTCTCCAAGTAAAGAAAACACAGGCAGAGAGGCTGCAGGCAAGGCAAAGCATGATGCAGCAAGTCCCTTAACCTAACTGCCCAGAACCAGAATCCTGAGGTACACCCATGTGTATGTCATCTACACACAGCAACAACACGCAAGACAGTGTGTAGTTTCATTTTAATAAAGATTATGCCCTGTGCCATTCCTTCAGTAGAGAGCAGCATCCAGAGTATTTCAATCAATATTTAAGTGTGAATAACTTACTTTTATTTCCAACCAAGGCCACAAGTGGCTGTGTTTCTGATTCTTCATTCACTTTTTTTACCACATTATACCAGTCTTCTAAATTTTCAAAGCTCTGGCCGTTGGTAATATCATAAACCAAGAGAATACCCTAAATAAAAAGATATATTTAAAATGTTATATTTAAAGTGTCAGTCTAAATTATTATTGTTATCATAAAAGAGAGCATTAACAAATAATGGCATTGCCTGTTTTGAGGAATTATCAAAGGAATTATAAGATTCTGTAATAAACACATTTTATTAGAGTATTTTTCCTGCATTCTATGTGTTCTAAATTCAGATGCTAACTGAACTACAAGGGCAGAAAAAAAGTGGCAATTCAGTAAAGAGCACAATAGCTATATTAGAAATATTCCAAACTGTACATACTTTATGAAAAACCCAAAAAGCACTTCAGACCAATATTAAGAAAAATCACACTGGAGAAGGACTTTTATTTTAGATAATATTATTTGTAGTTTCTCTCTTCCCTTTAAAAANGAAAGGCCAGATCCCTTCCTCCACTGTTGTAGAAGACAAGCAAGAAGTACCAGCAAGGTTTAAGCTTTCAAAGAAGAAACTAAAAATGTGGTCAAAAGTCAGAAAGAAGGGAGTCCTACATATTTCAGAGGCTTTGGGCGAGGCTAAAGTAACAAATATTCAAAACAGACATTACTGAGGATTCCTCAGAGCTAATATCCAATATTATGAAGCATAGCCTATTAACAGCCCAAATGTCCAACTTCTCTCCTCCATAATTCTAAGACCAGCTCTCACAAATCACTCGCCTTTCAACTATTGAGTCTTCTGCCCCTGCTTTCCACTACACCCTAATAAAGGAAGCATCTTGTAAATGAGGAAATAAAGTCAGAATTGGCTTCTATCGTACTGGTTCTCATGGTGTTCACATCTGGGGAAAAAATCCCTAAAACTGCATACTATTCCTCACATGAAATTTTCACAAATATTCTAAAAAAACAATACAATGCATACAAAATTAGCTGGTCCAACAACTCGCTGTCAATAGAAAAGATTTTTTTCGAGTCAGGTTTTTTAGGCATTTGTCTGAGCCCAACTTTACTTGATAGTTTCATGAGGAGTGTCTTAGATCATTAAAAGATTTGCATGCTTATTAAATTCATGTCACAGATGACAACAAACTGGGAGAGACTGCAAGATTATCTGAAGAGAGTTTGGATTATATGATGAGAAGCAATCTAAAAGTAATAGAATGCAATTCAATAAGTACCACAACAGGTTCAAAGGAAACAATAATCTACTGTACAATAGGAAACATCTGGCTTTGTAGCAAGTTCTATACAATAGGATCAAGGAGTTATACTACATCACAGTTGAATATGTCAAGCTTATTTCGCAGAAAAAAAAAAAAATATCACACTGCCATGAAACACGCCAGGTGAAATAATGCATCCAGCTTTGGACACCGAATGTCAAGAAAAGGGTAGACTAGAAGAGACCAGCAACAATACTGGAGGTTTAGAAACCATGACTGACATCAGAAAATTGAAAAAAGCGGACTGTTTCAACAAACACAAGAGTGATGACAGGCATGATGATGCTGGTAAAAGTTTCAAGAGAAGATAACAGGAGTTCTCTTTTTAAATCATAGAATCATAGAATGGTTTAGGTTGGAAAGGACCTTGAAGATCATCGAGTTCCAACCCCCCTGCTATAGGCAGGGACACCTCCCACTAGACCAGGTTGCCCAAGGCCACGTCCAGCCTGGCCTTGAACACCTCCAGGGGTGGGGCCTCAACAACCTCTCTGAGCAACCTGTTCCAGTGCCTTACCACCCTCAAAGTGAAAAACTTCTTCCTAATGTTCAATCTAAACCTGCCCTCTTCCAGTTTGAAGCCATTCCCCCTCGTCCTGTCACTACATGCCCTAGTAAAAAGTCCTTCCCCAGCTCTCCTGTAGGCCCCCTTTAGGTACTGGAAGGCTGCAATATGATCTCCCTGGAGCCTTCTCTTCTCCAGGCTGAACAGCCCCAACTCTTTCAGACTCTCCTCATAAGAGAGGTGCTCCAGCCCTCAGATCATCCTCGTGGCCCTCCTCTGGACACGCTCCAGCAGGTCCATGTCCTTCTTATGTTGGGGACTCCAGAGCTGGATGCAGTACTCCAGGTGGGGTCTCACGAGAGTGGAGTAGAGGGGCAGAATCACCTCCCTCGACCTGCTGGCCACACTTCTTTTGATGCAGCCCAGGATGCGGTTGGCCTTCTGGGCTGCGATCGCACATTGCTGGCTCATGTTGAGCTTCTCGTCGATCAGCACACCCAGGTCCTTCTCCTCAGTGCTGCTCTCCGGCCATTCCCCGCCCAACCTGTAATTGTGCTTGGGATTGCCCTGACCTAGATGTAAGACCTGCTCCCAGATGTAAAAAATGCTCATACATAGTTTGCAGTGTCATCTGCAAACTATGTATAAGACATAGGACCAGCCAATATGCCTGAGGGCAGGGGTACCATTCAGAGGTATGTATACATGTTCAAGGAACGGCGAACAGGAACCTTTCAACATTCAACAAAGCCCTGCAGCTGGGGAGGAATAAGCAACACAGGCTGGGGAGCAACTGCAAATGACTTGCAGGTCTTGGCAGACGGCAAGCCAAATATGAATCCGCAATGTTCCCTGGCAGCAGAGATGGCCAATGTGATCCTGGGCTGTATGAGCAGAAGCAAAGCCACTAGATCAAGGGATCTATTCCCTTCTACTCAGCACTTGTTAAATCATATCTAAAGTAAGACATCCAGTCTTAGGCCCCTCAAGACATCAATAAACGGAAGTAAGTTCAGCAAAGGGCCACCAAGATGATCAGAGTCTGTCCTATGAGGAAAAGCTGAGGGAACCAGAATTCTTCAGCATGGAGAGGAAGTGGCCCTGGGAAGACCTAAATGCAGCCTTCTAATACATGAGGAAGCTATGGAGGAGGTGGAGCCAGGCTCTTTAGAGCAGTGCATGGCAGGAGGATGAAACACAATGGGCATAAGTTGGAACAAGAGAAATTCAAACTAGATACAAGGAAAAGCTTTTTCACCATGAGGAGATTCAAGCAGTGGAATAGGTTGCGCAAAGAGGTTGCTCAGCCTCCATCCTTAGAGTTTTACAAGAAGGAACTGCATAAAGCCTTGAGCAACCTAGTCCCATCTCACAGCTGACCCTACTTTGAGCAGGTTTGACTAGAGACCTCCTGAGATCCCTTCCACCCTGAACTTCCTTACGATTCTCTGATCAACACAACATGTAGCAATAGGTTAAACTTACAGCAAGATTATAGGAAGGGTAAATACTAGAAAAAAACACGTAGACAATAAGAATAGTGAAGCTCTGAAATACACCACCTTCAAGGACAGCAGAGACACCAACACTGAAGGATTTCTGAAGGTTAATAAAAATGAAATAGACATTATAGAGGTATACCTTTGGAGAAGGGCAACAGATCCTATTGAGATCCCTTCACTTCCTATTTCCATATCACAGCAATACAAATCTATCTCCTTCCTTTGATGCCATCAACTCCTTGGCAAAATGAGTTCTTGTTCCTTATATTTATATGGCTGCTATTAATTTCTGAGGAGCAGCTTCAACCAGTTCCTTCAAGGAAATTACGAAATATGCATCTCAGTTAACTTCTCTTGACTATTTTTATAACTACCCAAATGCTTGTGCATGTCTTTCATAATATAAGCCTTGGTCTAGGAAGGACATGCTGATGTTATTAAATGCTCAGTGGAAAAGAAGAAAGTCAGGCTGAAGTACAGGTATTGTAAAGGTTAAAAAAAAAAAAACAGACATAAGGCTGAAATTTGTAAATGAGAAAGTGCACATGGCATGCTTCATTCACTAGTGGTCAAGTTCTCTCACCAGCTTGCAGAAAAAACTTTTTTACAGAAGCAGAGCAGACTATCTAAACCATCTTCAGCACCAAAGAGTTTAATCAGAGTTAGATGTAAGATAAAGTTATGTCGTGGTTTAGGCCAAATTGGCTACTGGGGACCTAGGGGACCCCAGATAGGACCGACAGATGCTCCCCTCTACCCCTCTTCAGAAAGAGAGGTAGAGGAGAAAAAAAAAAGAGACTTATGAGTTTAGAAAGAACTAAACTACTTTAATGAAATATTAATAATAAAATAAAAAGAAATAATGAAAAATATATACAAAACCGTATCAAGCTCCCGAGATGACAATCACGACACCAGCTGGCACTGGGCCAGTCCCAGGCTGGACTCGGTGACGGACGGGAGCTGGATTCCGGATCAGGATTCAGGATCGGGATCACAGGCAGACGAACAGAGTCCTCCTCAGACATCAGCCATTGTAGGAAGAGACAAGAGGGGCTGACCCTTTGATCCATCAGCTTTTATACTGAGCATGATGCAGATGGGATGGAATACCCTGTTGGTCAGGTTTGGGTCACCTGTCCTGTCCGCTCCTCCCTGCAGGTGGGACCCCACTATGTTTTTCGCTTCCGCCCTTCCAACGGGGCAAACAACAAAGTTGGTTGGCCTTGGGGGTTATAGCAACAAGTATAAGCAGGAGCCTCTCTGCATACCATGCCTGGGCAGCAGTTATAAACATTGGTCTTATCACTCTGAGAAAGTGAACATTGTCTGCACAATATGCTGTTAATTTCAGTAGTTAGAAGAGGCCCAGCTAAGAAGCGAAGTTACTGAACAGAATTGGTTCTGTTTTACCTCAAACCAGGACAAGTTAATAGAAACTGAGCATTTAAGGTTGGCCAACTCTGCTTCTAACTAATTCTTCATCAAAATGCTACTCTGCTACATGTCCTCTAGCCAACTGCAGCCTACCTACACCTTTGGAAGAAAGAGTATTCACGGTGGATTTACTGTGAAAGAAATCATTGAACGAAGTTTGCAACTAGAGCTCACCTAGCTTCCATTTAGTCCTGATCTCCATGAACTAAACATTGCCTCTAAAGCATATTCTTTTCTTAACCATTCTTTTTTTGAATCTTGGAAATATTTGCTATGCTTAAGAAACAAAGGTGGTAGGTATGACATCTTAGAGATGCAAATAAAAAAGCAGCATGGCATCCAGGTCATAAATAATACTTCTTGCTTAAATTTTTGCCACAGCACCACTCTATAAGCAGCTTAGTATGATATAGATAATTAATGAAGGACTAGTCATAAATCCATAACTAAAATTTATTTAACTTTTTTTATTCAACATAGACATCATTGCTTTCACAAAAATACATCATATTTTCCACAAACTTACAGTATATGGAGTACAGAATGCAGCAAAACTATAAAAGCTGTTATTTCCCAATCATGCATGAGGAATTAAGGTGGAAAATTAACAGTGGCCTTTGTACACAAAAGTAGCTCATTCCCCTGATATGAAAAAGGTTTGAAACATATGGAGGACAACATGCCGAGAACAGCATGTTAATTCTCTAGTCTCCTGGAACATGGCAAATAAACCCTGCTTGCACAATTGTACTCTGGTAAGAGAGACATTTTGCCTACATTAGTGCATATGTGAGTGCTTTTTGTTTTGGAATTACAGATTATTTTCAAAAATAGGTCACTGGAAACTGAGAATATTGCAGAAATTATTTGCTGGTCTCTGGAGAAGGTAGTGTCTGCAGTACTCTTATTCTATTAACAAGCCAATTTATGAGGTAGCACATGCCAGCTCTTAAAGATACTTTAAACTAGATATGTGGGTAGGGGCAGCAATTATACTTAAGAGATGGAAGCAGTTCTGAAATATTTACCATGCAAATAACAGCAGAACTGCTATTATGGAAGTGTTGTAACCAGGCAATATATTGACACTAGACAATCAACATTTAGAAGGTGTCAAGTTTATGTCAAGATTTGTCACACTAAAAGAAAGCTACAGAAAACACTAATTAAAACCATATGTTTTCTTCTTCAGGTTTATCCTCAGCTGCCCTCAACTTATGACTGACTTCAGTATGAAGGAACTAAATTAATTTTCAAATGTTCATTAATATTCATGAAATGTCAGACCAATATTCTAAAATATTTTTTTCTAGTCAGAGAATATTCATTTTAGCAAAGAGTAACTTCATTATGATATCTTGCACATCTGCAGAAATGCTATTTTTACAGGTGAAAACAGTTTACAGTCTACATATACTTAACCACTGTTGTCTTTGCTAACGCTGAGGATTTGGTCACTCAAATACATGCAACTGAGTTGCCATAATTGAATGAGCTACTGTCTCAGCTCAGCTGTGGTAATTGACTATATGATTACTCTTAGCCTCTCCCAATTCTGAGATCAGTGTCAATCAATCAGTTTCAATCAATACTGAGAGAAAGCTGTTTATTAGAACCTTTCTTATAACGATCAAAGAACTCTTTTTACACCCAGCTTGCAGAGTTCTGACCAACCAGTGAAATTCACCTACCAAGATGGGATGCGGCAACTATATTGTTCTGGATGAGCAACACCACAGGGAAAAAAAAAAAAATGGAGAAAAAAGCAATTGCTTCAAGACAGCAAGTGAATTGCAATTTCTCCAACTGGAGCCACATAAGCAAATTAAGTATATTCTCATTCGCAAATCTGGTACTCTCATTCTAAAACATGGCACAAGAAATCAGGGACCTCAGTCAAAAAATGGCACCTTAACAGTAACTTAATCAAAAGATTATCTCATTCAAACAGAAGGAAATCTCCAGTGGCAAGGTTTGCAGCAAAGTATAGATGTATACTCCACTTACTCCCTGTTGCATCCTGATCAAATTTCAACCAAGATCAAGTGAACTGCAGACTTGCTATTAAGATAACCTTTTCAGCTGCTGTATCTTCTCAAAACTTCCATCTCCAGCTCGTCTTAGTATTTTGTAAGTAAGTCTACCATGCATTTGGATTTCTGAGCAGAAAACCAAGAATTCAGACACATGATTTCTGAATCTCATGACGATCAACCAGATGGAAGTCTATTCAAGGCTATGGGCATCTGCCAGTACTAGATAAAAGCATAACGCATGCTGTAGACATGCTGCAAGCTATTCTACACATGTACTTTAAATTTGAATGATTTAATTTGTAGAATACATGCAGATGAACACAATTTCTACAACATGTCCAAATCATCTACTCTATGTGTATGTGTACAGCTTTTGTACTTTACAAACAGGATGTTTAAAATCCCAGTTGCACCACACATGCTGACCAAGTGCAACACACCATAGCTATACATACCTCTCTTGTAGCAATCTTCACTAGAATTGCATCAATGTTTTAAAAGCTTTCTTGTACTGAGGAACCCAAAACTGAACACAGGACTCCAAATGTAGCCTCAAAAAATGTCAGAGAGGATTATAATCACTTTCTTGATTTGCTTACTTCATTCTTACTAATGCAGCCCAGTATTCAGTTAGCTTTTACTGCTGCAAGGGTGCATTGCTGACTCCCAGTTCAACTGTTTTTTTTCCAGTAGGACCTTCACCTTCATTTCTGCAAAGCCATTTCACAGAATGACAGAGGTTGAAAGGGACCTCTAGAGGTCATTTGGTCCAATGCCCCTGTTCAAGCAGTGTCACCTAAAGCCAGCTGCCCAGTACCATGTCCAGATGGCTTTTTAATATCTCTGAGGATGGAGACTCCACAACCTCTCTGGGCAACTTGTGCCAGCACTTGGTCACCCTCTCAGTGAAAAAATGTTTCCTCGTGTTCAGAGGGAACCTCCTGTGTTTCAGTTTGTGCCCTCTGTCTCTCAGCCTGTCCCTGGGCATCACTGAAAAGAGCCTGGCTCAGTCTTCTTTGCACCCTCCCTTCAGGTATTCACATACATTGATAAGATCCCTCTGAGCCTTCCCTTCTCCAGGTTGAACGGTACCAGCTCTCAGCCTTTCCTCACAGGAGAGATGCTCCAGCACATTATTCAGCTTTGTGGCCCTTCACTGGACACTCTCCAGTTGATTCCCAGCCCGCATAAGGTTATTCCGTCTCAGATGCAGGACTTTGCATCTGTCTTCAGTGAACTTCAAAAGGTTCCTGTTGGTCTATTGCTTCAGTTGGTCATGGTCTCTCTCAATAGCACCCCTACTCTTCAGCATATTGACCATTCCTCCCTGATTTGGTGTCATCTGCAAACTTACAAGCAATGTTTTGTTCCATTTTGTTCCAACATCTCCTTTTCTGGAGATATTCAAAACCCGCCTGGATGTGTTCCTGTCCAACCTGCTGTAGGTGAACCTGCTTTGGCAGGGGGGTTGGACTAGATGATCTCCGAAGGTCCCTTCCAACCCCTACCATTCTGTAACTGTACAAAGAATGTACAAAGACAGGACCCCAGTACCAACTCCTAAGTGATACAGCTTATAACCAGGCACCAGTAAGACACTGAGCTATGGACCATCTCCCTTCAAGTACAGCCGTCCATTCAGTTTTTCAGTCACCTCATCATCCGCCCATCCATTCTGTATCTCTACATTTTGTCTGTAATAATATTATGGGAGATTATGTCAAAAGCCTTGCTGAAGTCAAGATAAACAACATCCACTGCTCGCCTCTCCACAGAGCCAATCATCTAACCACAGAAGGCAAACAAGTTGGCTGAGCACAACTTATCCTTGCTAATTCCTTCCTAGCTCTTCCCAATTACTTTCTTGTTGCTTTGCTGTCCATTCACAGGAATTTTTATACGTACTTAAAAGGATTTTTCTTTCTAAATACTCCTAATTGTTCTACTGAAGTAGAATCTTTCCTCTTTTTCTTCTACAAAGCTACAGATGTTTGACATGAAATAAGCTTCTGCCTAGAAACAAGCTGAAAGCGGTACCTTCCCAAATTATGCATGGTGTTTCATGAACAGATGAAAATAAAAATAGTTTTATGTGTGTTTAACAGGTGCTGTTACAAAGCTAATAGAAAAGTGTGTTACAAGTCAGCTTTGATGATAAGAAGCCTGTTACAGACACTGACAATACATGCCAACAATGGGAGAGAGAACAGCCATTAGTTCATTAAAAAAAATTAGGGTTACAATGAGGGCTGGGGTAGGATTAAAGGAGAAGAGATTGGATGTAGGGTTTTTTTGTTAATGTGCTCAGAATGACTAAATATCAAACTTTTGTAACTTTAGGTTTACTGACACCAAATTTTTCACTACTTTAGGGCACTGGTATTAACTTTTTGACCTGCTATTGCTGATAAGAAACTCCTAAGTTTATCACCAAATTCAATACAGAAAAACTTAATAGCCTTTTATTTCCTTCATTGAGTTTACTTTGGGCATATGGCAACAATTTGTGATTAATCAAATTTCCTCTGTCATGGAAGCCACTTTCTCCTGTTGCTTGGTAGATCTTTAACAGGGCACCAAAATGATTTTTATTAAAAAATAAAAACAGATGCAACAGCTAAGAACATTCAGACATTTTTTGAAATGTTAAATTGACAAGTTTGTCTTTATCCTATTAACTAATAAATCCTAATCTCCTTAATTAGCCATTTCTGTGCTGTACTTATTAGTACAAAGTTTCTGTCCAATAAAAGTTTTAGGATTCCATATTCCAATTGATTAAAGTATTGGGGAAAAAAATAGGTGCCTTTCTTTTCTTTTCAGATAAATATAACATTCTATAATAAACATGTTATGCCTATTGTTCTCATTACAAACTCCAAATTAAAGAACAGAGCACATTTTAGGATCACTCGTGTTAAGAAGTTTGGTGTACATCCTGCTAAATCATCTCATAACTCAAGATACTGTTATAATATTTAGCTCTTACTTAATCCAACCATTCACTTTAAGTTGCTTAGTTAACCTCAAAAATTAATTTTCATTGGATAGGAATTCTGCAAAAATATTTAGCTACCTGGTTGCCTCCTTTTGTTTGCCCTCTTATAACCCCAGTTGCATGTATGAGTTTAATGGTGTAGGATTGCTCTTAATTTCCTCCCTCTACTTTTTCCCCGCAGGAGGCATCTGTTCTAAAAGCAGCCACTATATCTACCATGTGGATATCCAAATAGCCTTTACTATTTACTATGATTGCTTTTCTTAACTCAAGACACAAAGCATGAAAACATACATCTGTTCTTGAGAGCTATTCAGATCTACAAATGCGCACCCTTGCTTTGCTTTTTAAAGCAGCCCTAAAAAACTAACTACGTACCAAAATTAGACTTGCATATTAGTACCAATTAAGTTTAGGTTAAGCAGAGATTCAACATTTTTGAGATCTACAAAACAGCAACCTGTAAGACATGTATAATTTTAAGAACAAAAATTCAATGAATTTTATGTAATTACTATAGGTACAATTATCATCATTTATACTGTACCTGAGCTCCATAAATATATTTATCCAGCATTTTGCCTCCTATCGTTTGCCCCCCTACATCCCACACTTGAAGAGTAACATTCAGATTTCCTGAAAAAGAAAATGATACAGATATTGTGTAACCTGGAAAATTTAGACACAAATAAAATTAAAGACACATTATCATGGCAGACAATACAGCTCTAGCACATCCACAGCAATAGCTTTTTACAAGTATACAATAAATAGTAACTCAATTTCAACACAAACATGACCGTATCATTTGGAAAAAAGGCACCTGTGTCCAGCTAAGTCGGTAAGATACAGTAAAACCATAGCTAAATATTAACATATTTAACATTAACAGAAAAGAATTGGAATTGCATAAAGCATAACATTCCTGAATAGTAATTATATGACATATTTCACTGAAGAAACGTGTAAAAATTTACAGAGAAAGTTCTATCGTGCAGTACTTGGAATTGAAAGGTAATACAATCAATGCCAACTTAACCACATTATTTCATACTCTGTGTCCCTTCCCTCCCCTCCAAATTCTCTTTACAAAGCTAAAAGTGGGGAAAATCTGCACAGTAACTGTATTTTGGTAGTGATGCTCTTAGTACTGTACAGTTAAAGAATTATATAGTTGACAGATTAAAACATGGAAATACTGACACACATCTAAGTTGAGGTTGCAAATTGATTATTTCCTCTACCCACCACCCCAAAGCAGGGAACTAAACGGAACATGATTTACATAATTTCATTTTTGCAGAATCTACACCAAAAATAGATCTTTCTTTCTACTCTACACAGTCTTTAAGCTATGTTGAAACTGTTAACAGGTTCTAAAAAACAAAGTAACAAAAAAATCAGTGTAAATATAGAATATTTACTATCCTACAAGTCATACATACTCTGCAAGCTAACAACTCGGAAACCCACAGACTAAACATACACACACAGCAATGTATGTCACCACATGCATACAAACGTTACTGAAGTATAATTTGTCTCATTTTATACGGTGAGAACTGTTTTCAAAACTGTACCGATTACCTGGAAACACTGAACTCTAATCAGTAAGGTCTGATGAAAATTTTTCTCATCTACATACAACTCACATGACTTATATGTTAATAAAAATTCTACATACTCACAAATAATCATAACTGCCCATTTATTTTATTCCTAGATTAAAAAAAAAATGCAACAAATTCCACATCACAACAATTGAGTCAAGTGCAAAAGAACACATTATTTTGGGCTGCTAAGAAAGATATACTCTTAATTAAACTATTTTATGTTACTAACAACTTTACACAATGTGGTCTATTCAGCCACCAATTTATAACTAATACACTCACATTAGTTATGCAAGTGAGTGTGCTCCATGGAAATACATCCCAGCCCTCAGTGAATGTAAGCAGTAAATTAGAACCATATAGCTGAATAGATGCTACTCGTGGTATTAAATATACCACACTATATTTTTATGATGCATCTTGCTTTAGTCTGCTTAAAAGTGCAGGTTTCCTAAACTGCTATTTATACAGAGATGAACGCGAGACAATCTATTCACAGTACTTTTAAACTACAGTTTTTATCTAATGCAAAGATAAAGCATTTCTGCATGGAGCTTAGTAAATACACCATAAACACTCCAGCTCAATAAAGGCAACCTTTCATAGAATAAAAAGTTTATTGGTCTTGACAGTGCATATACTATGTATTATTTATTTTTAAAGCTTAGAACATAAGTGACTGCAAACAATGCATAAAAGTCTTCCATAAAGCATCTGGTGTGGATAAATGTGAACCCACAGTCTGATATTACTATACATTCTCAGTGGGTAAACAAACTAAACATGCTCAAAAGCTCACCATGCTGCAGTACTCCACCCCTAACTTGGTTGTATGTATTCTACTGGAAATATACCACGTCATCCATGCCAGATATTTGGAAAAAAAGCTTTATAAATATTATCACTTTCAAACTCAACAATTTTCAGATGCCTAGGTTTGTGTTCAAATGCTTTAAAAAGTTTCTAGCTTCATTTTTCCTCCTAAGAGTAATAATCATGCACAGCATACTGGGCTTAGTACCTGGGTAACTGTATGAAATTTTCTGAGAAACTTTAACGCAGGAGGTTAAACTAAATGGTCTAACAGCGTCTGTCCAATTGAAAAATCCACTATTATGAATTATTTACTTTCCTTTACTAACAACAGAAAAAAGGAACTGAGGAAAAAAAGTTGGAATGTTCATTTAAGGTGAAGTGGTTCTTAATTAAGACCTCACTAACTCCGGAAATTCATGCTGATCATCTCCAGTGCAAAATGCTTAGTTTTCCCTTTTTTTTTTTTTTTCAGTTAAGTCTTGTAACATTTGCATTGCATTCAGATCAATTTTTGGGGAGAAAGAAGGATGTTAGGATTGTTCTGACAAAAGGAAAAACTCTAGACAATTTGCCTAGCAAGTATTTAATTAACAACTATGAGAGTAGCACATGAAGCTCTCCGCAAAGAGTTTGAAACAGTCTATTTTTTCACAGATTTAAGAGGAACATACAAACTGGAGAATGACCACAAAACAGAAAGAAACTATGCATAAGGCAGTTCTTAGAAACAAGGTAAACGTATCAATAAAAATAACTGAAGAATCCCATAAAAATAATACACTGATAAGGAACAAGAAAACACTAGCACTTCTTTACGCTGTAGAAAATGCACACAAGTACAAGGTTAAAATAACTGAGGGAACACAGAGCAGGTATCTAGACTGTTTCTTGTACGAACTAAAGCCACTGGGCTGATTCAGTAGTGGTCCTGCAGAAGCATACTCGGTGCATTGGTTAACGTTACTTAAAGTGCTGCACAGTCAAGACGGAACTAAAAACACGAGTCTGCCCACTTTTTGCACTGACGACTTAAAAAAAATCCTTTTAACAGTAGAATCCTGTTTACTGGACTGCACCCACAACCTTCCTAAAAGCATTCAACTATGTCTCTTAAGAATCTCTATCAGCAGACCCTCTAACAGATACACTATTTAAGCAGTAAACTCTGCACCAAGGTTGCATCCAGACTATATAAGATAGTGCATCAATAAGTACACTGAAATTGATTTGCATTTGAAAAAAATACTTTGAACAAACTGCATGAAGAGAATTTGTCAACAGTTGAACAGTCACATTTTTCAAAATTAATCAAAGGATTAACTATTTGTATTAAACCATATTGTTTTGCCACATAAAATATTTACTTTTTTCTCTGCAAAACTGCATCAGTTACTAAAACAACAGGACACAAATACTGCTTTTATTTTTAAAAAGCCAAAAAAAAACCCCAACAAAAAACAGTACTTTATTTTACAAGCTAAAATGCATTTCTAATACGGCCTAATGTAAGCTTCTGGGCAATTCTAGAAATCAGTAATTTTAATTGCTGAAATCTTTGCTTACATTTAAAGGAGAGAAAAAAATACAAATACTGAACCACAGTTATTCACCAATTTTCCTACTAAATAAGAGAAATCGAGGCTTTTTTTCCTACCAATATACACATTATCATTTCTGTGCAGCAGTATGAATTAACCTCTCAAGTAAACATAGCAGGTCTGCAAACCCAGAACTAATCAAGAAATTAGAAAAATCCGCTTACTTAAGTAATGCTTCCCATTCCAGTATTTAGAAATTTTACCTCCCTCCCCCTTCTCTTCCTTCCCTCTCACTCCCCACCACCAGTGCAGATTACCTATAAAACACAGAAATCCATATATACCTAAACACATACGTAGGCATAGGCAAAACCAGAATGACAATCTACAGAAAAGTGCTTTTTCCTGAATATGAATACATTCCCCAAATGTTACTATTTTGTTAATGATAAATGAGGAAAATAGAGGTCTGGACTTCGTTGCTGTTTTGGTGCTATTTTAATCTACATTCTGATTTTATTACAAACTAAACCAGAAGAAAGTAAAACATGAATGAATCAATAGTTGATAATTTTCCAAGTTTTCTACTCAACAAGAATATTTAGAATCCCAGTAATGTACTAATAGCTTCTGTATGCTTAACAGCTGGAAAAAAAACTTGCAAAATACAAGTTCTCAGCATGCACACTGCATGATTTGTGTACACATTCTACTTGCAAGTACTGCTGTTAAGTATTATGCACGCTGGTATTTTTAGAGGCATGAGCAGAACAATAAAAAAATTATTCTGTTGATTTTATGGAGAAATAAGCACTGAAATTTGGTACTTTATCACTCACCAGATACTAAAAAAGTACAGCAAAATGGCCAAACCAAAACAGTGAATGAAGGAATAGTCTGAAAAGATTATTCTGTTTCACTTAAGAAAATATATAAACATAATCAAGAAATTATTGGCAATATAATTTTAACAAAATAAGTTCAAGAACTTTATATATTTTCTTATAACTTCAGGTTATAGCTAAAATGCTTCATTTCTGGGTTTTTTTCCCTCCCCACTCTCCACAAGGAAAAAGACAGAACTACAGAACTTACACCACCTTTATCAAATCTCACTACAACTTTTAATAATTGCACATACTTTTTCTAACTTCTTCTGATTTCTGAAATCAGAAGAAATTGCATTTAATGACAAACTTTCATACTTAGAAACTGAGTGACCCCAAATGAATGAAAATACTTATTTTAAACCCCCAATTGTTCGGAGACAAACTTCTACCAGCAACTATTCTTTTTTAATTATTTCTTTGCATTTTCCATGCAGTATGCTGCAACTGGCATCTAAATAGTTTCTTTGCCGTCATGAAGTGAAACATCTTGAATGCTCAAACTGTATTTTTATGAGTGCCGAGGGACCCTAAATTTTAGTGGTCTATTAAATGCCAGCAATTTCATGCTGCCTTGCATAAAACAGCATTCACGTATTAGAGCACCGCGATTCCATAGCTGCATTATGCTTCTCTCACACAACTCAAATACAAGTTGTGTATTTCATTAAAAAAAGAAAAACTATTTCTTTCAAAACACACATACTTTTTCAATGAATATATTTAAAGTTCCATTTCATTGTTGTATGTTACACTATCCACACGGACAGCAAATACACTCAAGCACAGATAATAAAAGTCACGAATATAGATAGCATTCCTTTTATTTTAATTCAGTGTTTTATTTGAAGATAGAAGTTGCAAATGCATAACCCTTGTCACCTGGCAAGAACATACTAACAAGATTTTCTCTGAATAACCCAATTTACTTTGCCATGAAAAGCACTGTACTAAGCTTATT
This sequence comes from Anarhynchus alexandrinus, assembly GCA_008711295.1. Classification (NCBI taxonomy): domain Eukaryota; kingdom Metazoa; phylum Chordata; class Aves; order Charadriiformes; family Charadriidae; genus Anarhynchus; species Anarhynchus alexandrinus. The sequence continues at coordinate 614,339 of VUYV01000161.1, forward strand.
TAGTATACATTATTTTGAGGAATCTGTTTCTGCAAGTCTTACTGCTGCCCAACCTTTTAGTGTTAGTTTTTATTCTCTTACCTGGCAATATTATCCTTTTCAAGAAGAAGTCCAGTCCTATAGTTTGTTTGTACTGTTTTCCAAATGTTTCTTGGGCAAAACGTGTGGCTAAGGATGTCTAAAACAGAACAATATCAAATTAAGTTGTAATTTTTAAGACCAAGAAACTTGATGTTAAACCAAAAGTATGAAATACCATTAAGCACTTTTTAAATCAATGCATGGTGACAGCATTCATGGATTTGGATTGACAAGCATTCCAGCCAGCTTCAACATAATAAGAGTAGGTGGCAAAGGCTACTAAATTATGCAAAAAGCAGCAAGGTGTGTATTTCCTTTGTATTTCTAACACACTGCAATACTCATATTACAAAATATTACACAGATTTGAATGAGATATCATTAGTATGCTCAAATTGACACAAATCTAAGTGACACTATCCATACCTGAACAGTTTATTATTTTCAAAAAGCATTCATTTCTAAAACAAGGGTCCTTCCCTAGTACAGAACAGCATGATCCAAGACCAACTTTCTGGGAGGGAACAAAGACCTGCACACTGTACAGTCCCATAGGGGCTCCAAAGTGTGGCAGGATTCCTGCCACTATACATCAAAGTTTCAGGATCAGGGATTACATGAAGTCTAAGATAGGAAGAGTAATTTCTTGTACACAGAAGATAACTAAACTCATGTTAAGAATGCACATTTGCAGAATCATTCCTTTAAGCAGAACTTTGGAAACATTTCTTCAATTTATATTTTGTGGATATATGAAAGTAGACCAATACACTATTAACCTAATAAAGAATCAGCTTTTACTACATACTGCTAAAAGGATACACAACTAACCTACATAAAGTAATGAAGCAAGGCATTTATATTCTTTTACTAGCAATTTAAGTTCTCCATGCAAGGCGAAAAAAAGAAAAAAAAAGGAAAAGGGAATGAAAGAGGGAAAAAAAGCCCCACAGTCTAAGATTTTTAAAAAAGAAAGGGGGAGAGATAAGAGCAATTATAAAGAATACAAAGTTTGTATTGCGGAAAAAATTAAATACTATATTAAAAATGAATGTCACATAGATAAAATACATCCTACATCAAATTAGTAGCACACACTTACAAATCTCTTGTTGACATGACATCTGAAAATGTAAAACCAAAGTAAGTGCAGGAAAAAAAAATATCTAAATATGCATTTACATATATAGGAGGGGGAAACACCCAATACCCTCATAAAACCCTTCCACTGAGAAAACTCAAAAAGGGCAAGAAGGAATTTTTTTGCCAACTTTCCATTCACCAAGACCCAAGGAGATGAGTTACATCAATTGCTATTAGAAATTGCTGTTAGAGCACATTTAATTAAAAATGCAATAGCAAAATAATGCAAATAGCTCTCAAAAAATTACAATAGGGAAGTTCGATTAATAGAACAGTTATAATAAAGATATAAATTATGCTAATAATGTCAAACATACACAGAAAGAAAAGGTAATTTGCTCTTTTTTTGTATGATGACATGATCACCAGAGCTCCAGCATTAATGTTCTAATATGAATAGGCAAATTTTATTCATCTATTAAACTACCTGTGAAGTAAATAACACAAGATTTACTGTTTTCTTGTTTCTATATGACATTTATATTCCTATCACTGTCATATATACATAAAATAAATGATATTTTGATATCAGAAGATACGTTTGGGAAGTAATAAAAAAAATCAATTAAAGACTACAGCAACACTTTCATGTACTTCATTGAACTCAAGCCCCAAGAGGATTAAAAATAAATATTTAAATGGGAAAAAAAGCAAGTGAACTAGAAATAGCATGTGTATCTTTATATATTTATATCACTGTGGAAAGGGTGAAGACCACAGAGGATAAATTGTGAGAAGATTCTTCTGCCCACAGCTATGTGACAGTAATACTAATAACATGCACAAAATAAAATTCAATACAGATTTAGACTGTAGCATTTAAAAAAAAAAAAATCAGTAGAACTGATTCTTTTCACGACAATAGTTAGATGTCAGGATTACAAAGACATTATTTTTCATCTGTCATGACCTTAAATACGTAGATAAGAATAAGAACATTGCAGGAATAAACCACAGTCTTCTCTCTGAGATTTTCCTTTTCGGAATAGTAACTAGTACCCAGAGTACAGATTAAAATATCATCTAACTATATCATAGTATTCTATATTCTCTAACACACTAATTTAGATCCCCATTAAATAAGCAACCACTCCCTTCTTGTTTTAAGGGCTCAGTAAATATTAGTTTTATCACTCTGTGACACTCAATATTCCCTGAGGGCTTCTAAGGGTGTTAGTAAAAATAAACAACATACAGTCAATTAACAGCCAACCAATAAGAGCAGTAAGTAATCAACAGCATGGCAAAGTTCTCTTAAACAGTTTTCCTCTGCCATGCTCTTGAATGCAAAGGAATTTATAGCAGAAAATCATTGACTAACTCTTTTAACTTTTTTTTTCCAATAAATATTAAAACTCAAGGAAGGTGTTGGATTACCAGACTAGAATCCTCTATTTATTCACAGAACAAGCATTTATCCACAAAATACTATGAGCAACAGTTCAAACTTCTCCACAACAGTAAACAGAGAAGTTATGTCAATGCATATTCAAGTACCTCTACAATGCAAATACTCGTTCAATCCCAAAATTGTGCTCTGCCATGCCTGACGTAAAAGATTCTGCATAACAGTTTTGCCTGTAAGGATATGTTGAGTACAATCTATGTAAAACGTAACCGAAGTTAAATAACAGTTCAGCAGAACTGTAGTTGTAAAAATAAATAAGTGATTAGTGACCATTAAAAAAAAAAAGATATTATGCTCCATTCATAAAATTTCAGCCATTAATCTTGAGATCAGTTGATAGTATGTATCAAGAAAGCGTTGTTCCTTCACATCTGTACTAAGACAGCCAAGTCACCAACTTTCATAGCTGACTTTCCGTTAGACCCAGTTTGGCAGCTTCACACATTTGTCTTAAATAGTCCAAAGCAAATGTGCATATGCTGTTCTGAATAGCAATACACTATCGAAGGATGGTGTTACAAACTCCCTCCTTCCAGACAAAAAAAAAAAAGTTCTAACATGCAGCAATCAAGACAGCAGTAAAAAAATAATAAAATAAAAATTACAGTATTCTAAGTGCAAAATACAATGGCATATTTGGGAAGGGTTTTTTGGAAGCAAATGAAGATGCAAATAAACCTCATAATGAGGCAAGACAATTTCTTGCTTCTATTCTTCAATGTCAACCACTCACAGTATAAACTGACAAGCTGTTCCTAAGTACCTACGTAGTGAGTAAACAGATAAAAAAGTAAACAATATGAAATAGTAGCAGACAAGTCAAACAGAACAAGCAATGATAGCCAGCTCTAACTGACACCGACTACTCACCAGGACAATATGGAAACTTATAGAGAAAACCCTGCTAATGGCAATTCTTTGAGTAAAAACCTATAGAAAAAAGCTTTCAGAAAGTGATGCCAAAATGTAGTATCATAGTTGTAAGAAAGAAAAACTAGAACAAAAATTCAATGGGATGCAAGCATATAGTTCTGAAGCCATGTGCTTCCATTCACATACAACTTTACCAGCCAGTTGAGAAGCCACTTTCCAAAAAGCAACACATACTTATCCCTTCCTTCACTCCCATCTAGAACGCCAATGCTGTTCTCCAAGCACAGCAACATTCACCCCTTGGTCATGTCCTATCCCTACTGGCAAGGATTTTAAGACAGAAAAAAATGAAAAGAAACATTAGGCTAAATAACGAAATGCTTTAACTAGCATAAAACCACATAACTGTCCAACACAGAGAATTTGTCACTGAGAACAGTCCAGCTGGGGAGGGGAGAGAATATTTTGTAAACAAAGGAAGTAGTTCTGTCATCTGAAGGTGATGTCTTTCCACTCCACTCTTAACTACTGATGAAACTTTGTTCACTGAAAAAGAGAAAATTATCAAGACTTTTTGACATTAGATATGCATCTATGAAGCTAGGCCAATCTGCACAGGACACTTGATGCAATTTTCCATTTGCAAGACTGAACAGTGACAAGGTTTTTGTCATCACTGATGGGGTTTTTGAGCCCATGTGAAACAACAAGATCCAGAATTGGCACAATGCTTAAAAATCTGGCATCCTAAAAAATCCTAAAGCAAGCAGGACACAATTGTTATCCCAGCCTGCGTTTCAGCTCCTGCAAATTCCCACACCAGGTCGAGCATTTGCCCTTTCGTTCTCATCATTTGTTGTTAAGAGGAGAAGGAAAAGGTAGGATGTTTCTGCTACCATACTTTAGCCCCAGTTGCAACAGCTGGCAGAGAGACAGAACCTCAGCTGCTTTGCTCCTCCTGCACACCAATTTTTCAGGACCTCCCTTCCCATGAATAGCTCCAAGATTTGCTTCCAGAGGCACAAAACCTTTTTCAACAGTAGCAAATCAGAGTAGTTCTAGCCCAAATCAGCATCGTTATATACTTCAATATTAAGCCAATCTGTGCATAGCAAGAGTAGAAATATCTGGATCATAATGCCATTTTTTTCAATCCATACTAGTACTGATGGCTTATTTTAATAGAAAACCATTTTGGTTCAGGGAGAGTGGGTTGATTTAAAACCTAGATGCATAAGGCTGCTGTGTGTATCTATGTTCCCTACTATAATCCAAATCAAAGAGCCAACTACTGTTAATAATCGCTGTTTATTTTCATCTCACACTGTCACCACTTCTGATTTTTTTTTCAAATTCTTTTCCTAGTTTATCTAGTTCATTAAAATAATTCTCTATCGTTATCTTCTTACTAACCAATCTTGCCCTCCTCTATTTTTCAACAATTTACCATTTCCTTACTGTCTTTATTTTACCTTAATACTTCTCCAGATTCTACTCTGTCTCACTCTCTCACTCCTCTCATTCCTTCTTCCCTTTTTACCCTTCATCTCCTTAGAGCTTGCTCCAGCAGTACTTATTCCTACCCTTAAAATTCTAGGTATCCAATTATTCATTCAACCACCACAAAACAAATGAACAGAAGCACAACATCCCTCCCTTGCCTCATGGATAGAGTAATTCCTAGCTAGTAGAAACACAAACATTACCATTAGCTTGAACTGACACTAATTTGTTTTTAAACTGCAACCAACCCTTGCACAGAACCTGAATCACATTGCTTCTAAACAATGGGTGAGGAAACAGAAATGAAGTTTTCACCTTCAGCCAGCTGACTCAAAGACAGAATTTTTTTCCCTGGAGAACTGAAGACTAGACAGCCACACATGGCCAAGAGGGAGGGAAGGANGGGGGGGAGGGGGAACCAATGGAAAGAATTCAAATGTGAACATCTCACACTAAACACGAGATGCGATATTGCAAAGACATATTCCATTATTTCCTACACTCCTCCTGCCCAACGATCCCAATGACAGAGGAAGAGAAAACCCAATGTCTTGCACAGTAAATAAGAGGCTAAGTATGCATGTGTGTAAAGACCAGATGTGAACCAGATGTGAGAGGCAGGCTATTTAGAGTTGAAAACATAGAGACATATCCATGTTTCAACAAGTAAGCGGAACGAGTAGCCAACAAAGGAGAGGAACCCCAATGATTTAGTCTTCTGAGGTGCTTGAAATAGCACTAGGTACATTTTATCTTTCCATTCCATGACCCAATCACTTCTTTATTTTTACAAGATCTTACAATAAATCTATTATTTCAAGTGCTTGCTTCTAGGCCATCAGGATGGCTGGAAGAAGCCTCTATTACAGCATCATCTAGGGGGGACAGGAGGAAAAGCAGCCCACCACAGCATAGCTGCTGCTCATGCAAAATAAACTGCACTTGAAGCACAGGATTCCTAGAGCCAGCAGGAGATTCAGTGAGTGGCAGCTCCCGTGTGAGAGGTAAGAACCAGAAGGAATATACATCAAAACTCAAGAACGCTTGAAAATCCATGTTTGGCGAGAGGTCTTGCCACAAGGTGCTGAACAGCAGTAGTGAAAGGATTCCTCAGTTTGAATGGAAAACTCCTGGGGAAAGCTACCAGTGAAACAGCACTTCAGCTGTCAATCCTGTGCATTTATTATGCTCTCATCACACAGTCACTTGGAATCGCCCATCTACTTACTCAGATGAATACAATACCACTTCAGACTGGGTTTAGAATCACTGGAAACAAAAGATGTTTTGTTTCTTCATAGAGCTCTGCATAAGTGAGCAAAACCACGTATGTACTTTCACTAAGAGCTTATTTCTATTAATGACAGGCAGTTCATTTAAACCACCTCTAAGAATACTTCTACTTTTCATCTGAACTGTGAAGCAGGCAGATTTTCTGCCTCCCTGTGTTTTCAAGTTAATGATAGAGGAAAAACTGTATTCCCCAAATAGGCAATAAAATGACTAATTTTGTACATATGTCACAAAAGAATTCAGGCTACATACTGCAATAGATACGTTCACACATGTAAGTAAAGATCAGTGACTATTTCCATGGGTAAGAAAGCATCTTCTGCTTTCTGGTCTCTATTTGTCAAAATTTCTCTTTTAAAAAGACAATTGTAACTTGTTTATAAACAAACTGCTTATAAATAGTACTTAATCGATGATTAAAAAAAAAAAAAAACACGAAAAAAACCCACATAAAAATCACAAACAATAACTAAATTGACCCAGAAGTGTCTTTCCAAACTCTGAAACAGTAACTTAAATAGACGCAAACTGTTCTATCCATCTCACGAAGTTATCAGCTCTGAAGCCGAAACGAAAAGAGCCTGGAGACCCAGCTAAGCAACCTTCCGGGGGCGTCATTTCGGCGGGAACCGCGAATTGTCGTGCCCGGCCCCGACCCCATCCCCTGCCGGGCACTGCCCGCCGCCCAGAGCAGCTCCAGCCAAGCAATCCACCCCTCACCAGTGCCCGGTCTGCCGCCCCGGGGCATCGGCGGGAAACGCCATACCAGGCAGCACCATAGCAATCACGTTGTTAGCCGCCCCTTTTATTAAGGCTGGAGAAAACTGGATTAAAGCCGTATACGCCTGGTTTGCCGACCAAGGCTCTTCGGGTGCGCGACGGTACGGAAACCCCGTGAGAGGGTTTCGCTGCCGAGCGGGGAGCGGACACGGGCGGCCCCGGAGCGAAGAGCCCGCCCCTGCCTGCCTGCCTGCCGGGAACCGATGGGAGCTCGTCCCGGCTCTCCGCTACGCCCCCACCCCACACGAGCGAGGGAGACAACGGAGACGGCGAAGCGCAGGGCCGGGGTGGTAAAGGGGGAGCGGTCAGCCGGCGTCACGCCGCCGCGTATCGCGACAACGGCAGCGCGACAGACTGGAAGCCGCCGCCGGCTGCTGGCTCCTCAGCGGGAGAGGCGGGGGGAGCGCTGAGAGGGAAGGCCAGGAAGGGGACTCGGGGCACCGCGGCGACGGAGAGGAGCGGGGCGCTGCCGGCGGGGGCCGGCACTGACCTTGCCAGTGGTGCCGTCCCCCAGCACCACTAGCTTGAGCTGGCGGTCCGGACTCTCCTCCTCCTCCGAGTCCGACATGGTCCCTACGCCCGCGGCGGGGAAGGAGAAGAGGCGGAGGGCAGCCGGGAGGGACGGGGTGCAGGAGCGAGGAGGGAAAGGGGGACAGGAGCGAGCGCCGCGCTCACGGAGCCGGCAGCGGCACAGAGGCCGGAGCCGCCATCTTCCCTCAGCGCGCCCGCCGTCGCTATGGCCCGCACGGGACGAAACCAACGAGCGGAAGGGGGAGAGGGGAGCGAGCGGGCGGGCACTGCAGCAACAAGTCCAAGAGCCTCTGCGGGCGCAAGTACTACCTCGCTTTCTCCCCCCCCCCCCCCCCGGGGGGCGGCGGGTTCCCCCCCCCCCCCCCCCAGAGGCGGAGCGAATGGTTCAGCCCGACTCTCCGCTCCGCACAGCGGTGGTTTGGCCCCGAAGTGACGCCCCGCGCGGTAACTAAGGAACGTGGAGGTCAGAGGTGGCGGGGTGGGGCTAACGGCCCCAACGGTCCCAACGGCCGTGCGCGCCGCCGGCCCCGCCGCCNAGGCCGCCGGGGAAAGCAGGGCCGGCGGGCGGCTTGAAGATTTGGAAAATAAAACCTGGGAAATTCCCTGAGGGAGTTCCTTTGGAGGCGTAACAGCGGTGGTCTGCGGGGCTTCCTGGCAGCAGGTGATCCGCTTCCACCACGGGGCCGCGTTTGCGTTCTGGCTACATCCACCTGCGTGGCCAAGTCCCTTTTTTTTGGCTGGGCTTCCGCACAGCAGCAAGATATATTAGTATTTTTAAAGAAATGTGCTAACACAGAAAGCAAATGGGGTAGCGAGCACCGCACCCAGTCCAGCCTAATTTCCCGAGGTTGCAGCTTGGCCGTTCGTGACAGCTCTTTGCCTAACCTTCTCCTAAACCCACCGGATAGGGACACCACTCAGAACTTTCTATCCAATTAGGCAACTAGTAAGAAAACTTGTGTACATAGCCCTAACTGAATTTTAAACCATTATTATGCACAATGACCACAGAGAACAGTTTATAACCTCCTCTTTTGCAGCAGCCGTTCACATATTTGAAAACTGCTAGCATGTCTTCAGTCCGGCTTCTTTTCCGCAGACTAAACAACTCCTCTTCGTTCAGTCTTTCCCTGGGTTGTCTTTTCTAGACTTCTGATTATTCTTGTTGCTTTCCTTTGGCCTCTCTCCACTTTCTTCAAGTGGTGTGCCAAAAACTGGATACAGTACTTCGGTTGAAGCCTTAAGAGTACTGAGTAGACTGGAAGTATTACTTCATGTGTCTTACATACGAGACTCCTGTTTATATATCCCAGTATGATGTTTGCTTTCTTCACGGTATGACATTGCTGACTTGTACTGTTTCTGATTTACTAAAAAAACTCTGAATCCCCTCCTGTTATCAGAATTTCATACACTTTGAGTTTTTCTTCCTGCTTAACTGTAGTGCTTTCTGCATGTCCCCATTGAATTTCATCCTATATTCGAGGAACAATTTGTCAATATAATTTTATTTATAATCTTGTCCTCCAAAATGCATGCTTGGTTATATCTGCAACTTTAAGAATCATATTCTCTATCCCAAAGTCATTAATAAAGATATCCAATAGTACCAGATCTCTGCAAGCCCCTATTTGTCATATCCTTCCAATAGGACGAGCAATAACAATTCTTTGGGCATAGTTTATACAACAGTTTAAACAAATGAGACAACTAAAGCTGCTTAAAGTATAGATGCACTGTATCTTATAGATGTACTATATCAAGCTAAGAATTTTTTAGAACAACTTTATGTAGTGCCAGAACAGAAATCATTCCTGTTTCAATCTCTCTCAGGTTTTCTTTTTGAAATGGATGTCAGAAATTTCCAATATTACAAGTACACTGTTTTACTCAATCCTCAGCACAATCAAGAAGATTCCTTATTACTCATGTATTCAAGTGTTTGCAGTAGTGAGGCCAAATGCTTTCGCAGTGACATTCTGAAAAAAAAAAAAAAAAAGGAAAAAAAAAAGCAGACAAGACCTTAATTTCTAATGGAAAACCAGGCACACATCTTTGTCACTTTCTTCATGCTTCAAAACAAATTAAACACATTACTCATCAACTATTTTCCACTTCAAAACATTTTTTAGCCTAATTATACTGCAAGTTGTCCTAACTGGGAACTTCAGCAAGATCGGCATCAGGGCTCAGCTGAACAGCATTTCTTGGAAGGAAGAGGAACAAGGACAAACGTGGAATTTTCCTTTAAGATTTCTGACATACTGAATGGTTGTACAACTGACATTAGACATTTAAAAGCTTCACATCTCCCATCAGGGCAGACAGGCAATCCATAAACCACTGGAAATATCTATGGAACTGTTCATATTCCTGCCAATTCTGCCTCAGTCACCTTAAGAAGGAACGTAAAAGATGAATTCAAAGCTTCCCAGTGCTTCTGGGGAGAAGCAGGGTTCTATTCACCCCCCCAAGATAAAAGAACTAATGGGGTATGGATTGTGTGTGCAAAAGCAGGATGATCAGAGAGGAAGGTGCTCCAGGTCTCCAGGCTACATGTATTCTCATTTGAAATACGACAAAGAAACGTCTGTGTTATAATGCACATCCCCAAACTTAATTTTACTGTTGGACAATATTCCTTCACAAATCACCTGAGCTTAGAAGTTAGCATCATCATCATCTAAATGAGTGAAAAATATAGAAAGAACTGTTTCGTCTCTAATACGGCATTCATGGGCATAAAATTGTCTCGAAGCTGTATATCTGATCTATTTAATTAAGTACTTATATATTAAGGCATAATTTTGGAAATACGAGGAATACTTCATATGGATAAACATGCATGTTCACTGTTGACTGCCGAGAAGGATGAATGGAAACTACCCCAGGAGACAGCATAGTGGTATAACAGGACAGCTCAACCCAAGAGTCTCCTTGCGGTTGTTAAATGTATGGATTACAGGGATGTACTAAAATCCTTTTTGACCATATGAAAAATCAGTGTACAAGATTAAAGCTGCCCATTGGAGTTAAAGCTTTATTTCAAAATAAAAATACAAAAGAGCATTGTTTACCATTATTTCACTTTATACTAGCATAATGGAGTAAACAATCAGGTTACAAATCTTTTTATTTGTCAGTGTTCAGCAAGCACATTAGCGGTGTGATGTGGTTATTTTATGTGGAATGGTACAGATTGTTGGTACCAGCATATCCCCTCCAGGGAGGTTTTCAAATTGAAATGTTTTTGTCATTGCAGTTGTAAGTAGTTTGTTATTTGCTAAATGTGAACAACTTTTTATAGATGAAAGAAAGTTAGTCTCCGACTACTTCATACTTTAAAGGTAAAGGAAATATATGAAGCATGTTGAAAAGCACTGGAATTAACAAACTGAACACAATGCAGTCAAATACTTTTTTTTTTCATTGATGGCAGTATGCCAATAATTTGAAACTCTTCTGCATTTTTAGAATAATAAGAAAAAATCTTTGACCAGTGCCTTTGAACAGAGCTTTCACTTAAAAATGCTGGGTCACACAATGACACAGGAAATAAATATATATTGTTTACAAGACATCCAGTCAGTATTTTGATGTTTTCTTTTTTGTTTTCTATACACTTTATATTATTTCTCCATGAAGAAATTTCACTGGTAATCCTGAGAATATTGTCAATGATAAAGGAGATGGCAACAATTTTAAAATCCCCATATTTCATTTAGGCTCTAAGTAAGAAGATAATTGTATCCCCAACTCTGTCAAGTTTTGGCCTATTACTTGGCTTAAGCATTTTCTACTGAATTAAATCAATGTTTTTAGAATGTGAAACCAAATGGTATAGCCAGCTTGCTATCTCTGTACTTCAGAAAAAGGGAGGGAAGAGCTATATGACTTCATTTCAATTTCCTAAACCAATAGTTATTGATCAGTGGAGCCTTGGGTGTTTGAAAACATCTTGCAGGACTCCATGTAAGGTTGCTGAGAAAAGCAAACCCAGAAGACTTAGATTTAGCCTATGCAGATTTTCGCTTTCACTTGAGGACTTTTAAGAGTCTGGAAGACTTTGTATGCCTGTAAGACCTGTAAGGTCTGTAAATCTGTAAGACCTCTGTATGCCACTACTAAATATTCCACGTTTATCAGCTTGGCAGTGAGTTTAATAAATGTTTTCATTTGGTCTGGTTCTTCAGATTGTCACTGAAGTTGTTCCAGTTCAGTTTTAGTAGAAAAGGCTGGAGTATTTGAAGGCTTGGCAGCTCCCCCGAAGTGGGATCACTACGACTGCTGAGTAAATTTGGGTGGACAGAGGTAATGGAGCGTGACAGGAGGGGCCAGAGAGGTTTAGCAGAGGAGACAGACAGCGGTGGAGGAGACAGAGGTTGTACATAGGTAGGGAAAGGGGGCTGGAAGGGTTGAGTGGGTGTTGTAGGAAGCTGGTGCTGGGAAAAATGTATGGGAATTTCTGAGGGTCAGAGACAAGTGTGGGAGTCTCTTCTTATTCACTCTCCACAGTCCACCCCTCCTGTGCAACATCTTCCTCCCTCACAGGAGACAGGGCCACCTACCCAGCTCACTCCTCATCCGGCTTACAAGGAACTTTCCTTCCTGGCACCTGCTTATTTCTCTGCCTCTCGTGGAGGCCAGCCGTTCCCTCCCTCATGTTTTCCCCTACACCCTCCTGGTCACGTTTTTCAGTGCAAGCCATTGCTTTTCATTTCTGCTGTTGTTTTGAGCTGGCAATCAGAAATACTTTTCTTTTTATTCACACTGTTTTGTTCCAGTTTAATTAGAAAACAACTTTTGGTAATCAGTTTCAGTTTGAAGAAGAAATAGCACAGTTCCAGTTTTGGTTCCTTTGCCCCCTTGTTCTTAAGTTACCCTGGCTAAATAATTGTACCATACACAGTCTACTATGTTTGCAAAGGCAAATTGTACAAATGCAAACTAAACCTTCATGAATGTATGATTTTTTTTTAGAATATAGTATAAGGTTACATTTCCTACATGCAAGTACCTACAAAAGAGCCAAAAATCACTACCTACATAGGAAATAGCCGTATGCTTCTCCCAGGCTCAGGGAAAAAGTATGAATCAAGCAGAATGAGGTGGAATTCTGGGCTGACAGGAAAAAGAACGGCATGTGTGAGAGCCTGCAACCTTTTTGCCATCCTTGTCAGGAATGCAGGGTCGTTAGCTAGGGAGTCATCTGTGCTGTCCTCTTCAAGGCTTGATGGAAACAACACATTTCTCAGAGTGATCGACAGGAGCTGTGTCCTGTTACCAATACAAGCCCCAACAATACTTTTGTTCTGCTGTTTCTTCCTGTGCTCATGCAAACACACCCATTTGCTTTTGTGTTTCATTCATATAAATTTTTCTATTTCAAGTCTTTGTAGCTGGGATCCACAGATCCTCTTCTTCAAGGTGGAAGTTGCCATTACATCTGTTTGAACAAGGAAAGTGTCCTTGAAAAGAAAAGCAAAATTTTTGCAAAAAAAAGGTGAAATGTGCAATAAAAAAAAAAATAAGGTATTTGCATGCATTACTGTGTTGATTTTGCCACTCAGCTCTAGAGCAGAGTAGAAAGCAGCTGTTACTTTTACTTGCACTAGAGATTTGCAAATAAAAAACAAACTGTTGCTTCTTCATTAGTATAATCTCTAATGTCTTTACCAGATAGTCTCTCCTTCTGCACTGCTCAATTACTGTGCCCTGAGTCAGACTTGGTGATTAATGCGGCTGACTAGACTGACAACTGAGTGGAAATGGTAAATAATCACTTGTTTTTATACATGTAAAAAACAGTTCCTACTCAAGTTGGAAATCCTTACTTTTGGAAGGGCATGCTTCCATCTTGCTTCCTGCTAACCTAAGGTCATTTAAGGAGTAACTGCTTTAAGTGCTTGTTGATTACAGTGATGTAAACGTCTCTGGCCCAGATGCTGCAGTGAACAAGACTTTCCACACAGGAATATGGTTAAACTGAAGGCCGCAACTTTTATGAACTACATTGCCTAATAAAACAGGGAAGAACCGCTAGCCAGCTGTTCCCCACAAACTACCCAGTAAAACGGGACCAGTGAGGTTCACCAAGCACGAGACTATGGAGGCCAAGCTAAATGTTTAAGAGAACGCTGACCGCATCCTCCCTGCCGCAAAAGTGACCAAGGCATGTGGTCCCAAACAACAATCTCCTTCTACGCTGTCTGTGCGGTGGAGAGAAGAGCAAAATAAGTAGTAGCTTTTTTCTTTGTGTAAGGTGCTAAATTTTCCTTGCATTGTGGAAAAGGAAATACCTAACTGACACCTGGCTAGTATTTAAGACATGAACAGCAATTTTGGCCACAGCTAACATGAAAAACCCACATTGGAAACTTGCTCTCCAGTTGTGTGAATGCACAAACAAGTTCTCTGGTCTTTCCACTAGCCGAATTTGCTAGTAAAACCACACCGCATTTTCAGTGTGGTAAACACTTTTTCTCACTGTTGAAGGAAAGCACACTAGCCAAGTCGGAGTAGAAAATCCAGAAACAGCCAGGCTGAATAACAACAGTTAGAGAAAGAGTCAAAGAGACCTTCAGAACAAGAACTAATTTAGAGAAAAGGCAACTGGAATTCACACCAAGTACATCCAACTTCCACTGAGAGGGTCGCGCAAATTTGAAGTTTCCTACCTGAACATAGAGGATCACTCCTGTTCCTTGTCTCCAAACCACAATGCCTGTTAGAATAATGGAGAAAGCTGTCTTTCTCACAGTCTTGACCTGTTACCAGTCCAATAAAAAGCCATTATTTTTTTCTTCCTTTTTTAACAACATGGAAAATAATTCTAGGACTATTTTCTAGCATCTAGGACTGCAGGTTTGCATAACGATTCAAATGTGCCCCTTCCTCCTCCTTTGCCCCAGCTTTTGTTACTGAGCACTACAATTACATTTGCCTTTTTTCACAAATAAATCACATTTCCAATAGATCTAGTAGCCATCTCATTTTCCCCTTAAATTGTTAGCTATAACATCTTATCTTCTCCTGAACATTTAGTTACTAGTTTCCAGGTGTATGACCTTGCACTTTATATGGCTGAATCTTATTCCACATCAAGTGTTTCAGCCCACAGTTATCCATTCCTTTTCACCCAATGTCTCAAGCCTCCTTTATAGCTTCCTCTTACCAGTTAACCAGCCCGATCCTGCTTTTTATGGGCCGCTCATTAAGAAATGCATTACACAAAATTGCACCTGAAGCTTATCATTGAGGTAGCCCATCCCCTGCAACTCCTTTCAGTAATATCCATCATCATTTTGTCTTTAGCTAGTTCTCCCATCTTCACTTTATCTACTGATTTCCACCTTTCTGACTTAATGAGTAGCTACTCTCTATCAAAGTCCACATAGATGGTATCTACAACATCGCCCTTGTCTAAAAAATCTTTCAGCAAATTGTCATGCTAATCTGACAGATGAAGTAAACCTGTGCTGCAATGTGTCCTGTTTTTCACTTGCCTGGAGGTCCTTATTAATTATTCTTTTTCACACTGAACTTTATGCCAAGAGAAGTCCCTTGGAAGTACATCAGTAAATGCCTTTATATAATCTGTCAATCTGTGAAGATATGATCTACTTGTGAACAATTCACAAGAAGACATACTCAATTTTCTGAATAAATTATTAATTGCAAATTATTTTTAAGACTCCCATGATAGTGAATATATCCCTTAAAGCATTTTTATGATCAACTTCTCCAACAATAATCATTCGCTATTGATCTCCATCCAAGGAACTGCACATACATGAGTTGAATCAATCTTGACATGGGAAACCCACTGCAATCCCCCCCACTCCTGCCAAGTCTAACTAACCTCCTCAAAGTCATATATGATATCAGCCTCAAAGGCAAGATTAGAGCTCAGGGTTTCCTACCTCGACCTCTCCAAAAATACATTTATCTCCAACACTAAGCTGCAGATGTTATAGTCGTGACTGTTATACCTATGTGTTCACTGCAGCGCATACCAACCATGCTTTCAGAGTGCTCAAACCTAATTAGTTCCCCAGACTCCTAGGCTTTATTTTACTAGTCTCTGTATAGCATAGAAAAATATTCTGGGTTGTGATCCACCTGGCAAAACTTGAATCCCCGTTCCAGGAGCTTTTTTCCAGAAAGACATCTCTCTAGACTTTGAATTATTTTGGTTATGCATCTGCAGAGCTCTTCAAGGAGCTCCCATACTGTATGGGAAAAAACATTACCAGTCCGATTACACGGGGACTCAGATGTGAAGGGACAAGAGCGTACTTCTCCTCTCCTTCATTGCTCAACCTCCTTGTCTGTAAGAATCTTGGCAGCTGGAGGGTATTGATGATCCAGTACAGTTGTCTGTCATATTGAATAAAATTCTCTCATTGTTTCTTGGTTCTCTCCTGTGACTGTGGCAAGTTTCTGTTTCTTTTTTTATCCCTAGATGGCAATTTGCAATTTTTAAGGAACAAATGTGATCTATTGGCTATACCTGTGTACGTCACCTAGTGAACTGAGAGCCTCATGCCTGACTACAGATTTTAGCTGCTGTGAATATATGAGCGATGCAGTCAGGTGTACACCTCAGTCTGGAATTACTCAGCTGGACGCACGCTTTCCTGTGAAACTTTCATGGGAGAGGTAGGTTTGCACTGATTGCAGACACCCAAGCATGATTTTCTTGAGTAGGCAACTATTCCAGTCCAAAATGAATTTGAAATGTCTGTAAAGTGTCATTTCGTAGCCTCCTACTCAGCTATGTACTGCTGTTAGAGACTATATAAGATACAGAGCAAGAAAGGATGAAGCCTAGCGTTCCCTCCACAAACTAGCCAGCCGTCCATCAGCTGTGCCATTTCAGTGCAGCACGTCAGCGAACAAAGGCAGAGATGACTGAGGCACTCACTGCCCCGGTGTACTTTGCCAGAAAATGATCCCCGTTTGAATAACTAAATGTAGCATGTCTTAATCAGCTTTGAAATGTCTATTGTGCCTGACGGGCATTCGTGTCACTACCCGGTGTGGCAGAAGGCTCTGACTCACGTGCAGAGAGCAGACAGCTGCAGCAGTTTGCGATGTTATCATCCCCTCTGTTACTTGCTACCACACCTCTGCCCGCGATCACCACCACAGCAAGAGATTTGGCAGAAGTGAACGTGCGCCCACACCACAGCCTCATGCCTTCACGTGAACTCATCTTCGTCAGTGACTTAAGCCATGACACGAGCAGCGAGGCCGGGCACAAGTCCCTGCTTGCCACTTCAGCTACTGTGAGATCCAGCAAACTGGAGAGCTGATGTCCTGGCTGGGCAGCTGGGCATCACGGTCCCATTCAGCAGCTGGCCTGTCATAGCTCTAATAAACATACTCTCTTGGATATTAATTATATTATTTAACACAGTAAAGCTCGAAGCTCACTGGTAATGCGTCTCAGCTGGAATGACAAACAGCTAAAATTTTAGATACTTTTCCTGTCCATCTTTCTTATTGGACAAGACAACCTAAAATCAGAACTAACTGACAGTAATCCATTACTGAGTATGACCAGCAGAATTACATATCTAGGATAACTGATTTTCAAAACCCTACTTTGTATTGATTTTCTTCTTTTGATATGTATATCAAAAGTTATGACTCACCCAGAACGCTCTTGCTCAATGCTAGCCTATGTGCTCCCAAACTAATTTCCTCCCAGGAAATTTTACATCTTTGAGAGCAGTTCATTTACCACTGCCAAAACTATAGGTGTTCTTGGCGGAGCTGGAGTAGCTTTATGGCGTGTTTATCTCAAATCTATGTTTAACCAAACTACAGAGACGTATTAGTAACTTGGTAAATATAGAAAATAGTAAGGAAGAGAGAGGTAGGAGAAGGACACCAGGAAAATTTAAAAGCAACAACTGTGACAGAATTTGCATAGCTAATTCTGTACTCAAGTAGACCAAGTTGAAACCTTGCAATTAAGGCTTTGAGAATATGCAACTATTCTTAATGAGAGATTAGGTATTATTTTCAGTGTCTTGAGGATTCCACCACGTATCCTGTTAGCATCTAATAGTGGATCAGATCCTGTTGGTTTTACTTTACTTTACTCAGGCAAAGCCCTTGCTGGTTAATAACAGATTAAAATTAATGGTCAGTTTGGCAATGTATTAAATTAATTAAGAGCTTGCACAGCTTATTGCATGGACCTGATGAAATACTATGAAAAATACACATCTAGAGTTCTATGAGAATCGAGATTCAGACTTACGATTAGATGTGCTGGCTCTTTAATCTTTCTCACCATGCAACACAATTAGAAATGCTTGGACTGATTTTCTATGGTTACTTGTAATTAGAGTACACATTTTTAGAAGAAAATATAATATTTGAGGTGATATTGTTCCTTTTAAATGGACAAATGTACACTTACACCCACAGCCACACACGCTGACGTATGTATCTGTGACTTCTGGAGCACATCAAGTGAAGTGGCTGGATTTTAGATCCCTGCTGGCAATCGCAAACCTGTTGGATGCTGTGCAATTCTGTCACTTCACTTTGGTGCTTCAGTGGCAGCTGTAATCTTCTGAAAAAAAAAAAAAAATTGGTCTCATAAATGTCTGAGCTGTTTAGCCAAGTTCCTGCGATCCTTTGCTACACAAAACTGCCTTCTCCTCAAGCTCTGTTATCCATTAAAATGTTACCAGAGATCTCCACTGATCTCACTTTGTCATGCAAGAATTTTTCCAAAATATTCCCTGCTAGATTTCAGCTTTAACTGATAGGTGTTAGTATGTTTTCATTTGCCCTGAATCATTCGATGTCTGTCTCAAGTGCAAAACAAGGATCCTTGAGCCAGACTCTTGCCATGCGCATGCAAAGAAATTTTTTGGAGATCAAAGGAGAAAATCTGGCTGCTCTGAAGGGTGATATCACTGCTAACCCTGTTTTATTTTCTGCCTAGTGAGAATGAAGAGAAGAAAGCTTTATACGATATACAATGTAAACACAACAGAGGGCATGAGCCTGTCAGCCTACCATTGACATGAGACACGCATACCTGGATCCTGATGAGGACATTTTGTGAGCAAAGGCAATAATGAGGTTTTGAAAAGCACGCGTTTAAGAATGGTAAATGCTTTAGAGTTGTGCTCGTACAAGTTGTGATTTAAAAGGCTGGAGGCTTCAGTCTGAGGCACTAAAATTCAAAATGACAGAAACTTACAAAATTTTATTGCTCTGCATTTAATAAAATTTACATTTACAAGCTGTCGGTTTGAAATGCTGAATAACTCATAGTTTAGAACACTGAACACCAGTTTGGATTGCGCTTGAAGTTCATTGCTTTGTACTTACAATCTTCTTGTATACTCAGAATAATCATTCAATCCACACACTTTTGTTATCTCTCTTAATTCAGCTTTGGCCCCAAAAATGTATTGACTTTGCAGGAAGGTCAGGGAAAGACATTTATCTTGTTGCCATAAAAAAACCCAGGCATAATTAAAAGCTCCCTTTCTGCTTGTTTAATGTGCTAATATGAGAACATTAAGGCCAATGTACCATCTACTGCTTGGTTGCTCCAGCTGTCTGGATTTTTTTGTTAATTTACGGACTCAATTATGTAGACTCTTAAATCCACGGCATCGGTGGGTGGTAAGGTAGATGGTTAATGAAGAAACATAGAGTAGGAAACTCCTTTAATGCCTGTTTTATATGTATCTTGGGTAACATTTTTAGGAGAACAGGGATCAAAGATTGTAACTTTAAGAAACTCTCAAGACAGGTATAAATGTACGTGGTTTTAAGGCACCCCTAAAAATTATGAGATGGCTAATATCCCCACGATTCTGTGGTCTGTTCTAAAACAAAAATATTAAGCCAAATGTTTGGCTCTGTATAATAAAAACAGATTATCTAATGGTTTCCAGTGGGAAATATGAGAAAGACCATTCATAAAGACTCTGTAATAGTTATGAATTATAAAGACTTCCTCATTTTCAGTATAAACTGAGACCCCAATAGAAACTGTTAGATATTTATTCACATGCCCTCAAAGGGACTGCACGTGGACATTTTTAATTAACATTATTTGCAACACCTTACTCAAGTTGTTCATTATTAATTTGACATGTTTTGAAGTCCCGACCAGAAAGTTTTCATCACTTACTCTAATTACACCATTCTTATATGACTCTAATACTTTTAAAAGGATATAGTGATTTGCAATCTATACTTATTTTAATTAAAAAGGAAAACCATGTTTAAGTAATCTAGGTCATAACATACCAAAAAAAAAAAAAGTCAGGAAACATTAAATAAGCATTTGGTTATTATCTTTTAACATGCCACTAGGCCTTCTCTGTAAGGACAAAAAAATAGATAATTGAAAATTAAAGACATGGCTTGACAGCCCTTCTGCATTTCCAGAGATGTCTCTGTTGTCCCCGTTTTACCCTTGCCTTCGCATCTCCCCAGAATGTTTTTATGTTTATTAGTGGGTATAAAACAGGTATATTACCTTCGGTTCACCTCCATCTGTCCTCACTGTCCAGACGCCTGTGCCAGTCAGTTCAAATGACTGAACTAGGGTAAAACTTCCTTGCCCTGCCTCGTTTGAATTATTTTCCTTAGCTTTTCTCTTTTGTGCAATTTTACCTATTGAAGCCATTCACCAAAACTGCCTGGTGAGTCTGCAGAGATTTGTCTGAGGTTACAGCGGTGGTAGCAAAGGAAGAAAATAGGCAGGAAACTATTGACATGACTTTCATGTTTGTGTCTACAAAAGATAGATAAACTCTGCTAGTTTCTTCCTAGAGAGTGGTAAACACAACTAGAAGGAAAGTGCTACTGGAGAGACCTGATAGATTAGCAAAGCCTAAGTTGTACCATGATAGACACAAAAACCACCGCTCATCCTTCAAGAAGATCCAACGGGTTCCATTAGGCTTAAACTTTGCTCTTTAGCTAGAAGATGAAATGTTGAAATTTAGCATCTTAAATAAAATGGGCGCTTGGCACCTCCCTTTGAGAGCATGTGTTAAACGGTCTGCAGACTCAGCGACACCTTTTCCTTTGCAAATTACACCTTTTCGTTGAAACTTAGTGACAGAGACTCTGATTTTGTAAATAATAGCTGAAACTCTAGAACACAAGATGGCAGTGTCAGACACCGCGTACCAAGGCAGCAGGGGACTGCAGCCTGGTTCAGCTGGATCTCTCGGGAGGGGGGACAGAACCGAGCAGCACTCAGGTCTTCGTGCTTTCCTTGATGCCCCTCTGGAAATCTTGCTAGGGAGCGAAGATACCTTTGTGTTCCCAGAATATCTCGAAAATACCCTGCAGAAGGAATGAAAAAACAGTACTCTCTGCGGGACGGGTCTGGCTCCCACCCAGACCTCTGAGATCTCCGTGTTTAAGACGGTGTGTTAAGACATAAAAAATATGTATCTTTCAAAGTTGTCAAGGAAAACGGATCTTATGTCGCTGGAACATTGCTTTTCTTTCCCTGGGGTTATCCTAATAGAGAATAGAGACATAGGTTGTTTGGTTTGTTGGTTTTTTTTTTTTTGTTTCCAAATTCATCTATCACCAGTCTCTGTAGCTGGCTAGAGTGACACATACAGTAAGAGCCTAATCTTTGTGAAAGACATACAGGAAAATGTATTTATTAATCCTTAAATGCCATGGGTTTGTCTTGTTGCCTGCTTTAGGAAGCTCACTATAATCAATGAGGGTGAGCACGGGAAGGTCAGTGAAGAAGGTGCGAATGTGATCTAAAACGTGGCAAAAGCCCCTGACCAAACCTGGCAGAAATGGAGCTATCTGGAGTCCAGACACCTGGCAGAGTCTCTGCAGGGAAAGAAACTTTAAAGACCTTTTAATCACACCAGGATGCCCAAACTCCGTGAAGGTCATTAGCAATTATTGTTCTGCTGAGTTTGGGGGATTCTTACGGTGGTGTCCTTGATGACTTTTCTAGCACTACCAAGCGCCCGAGCCCTGGTCCTGCTCCCACTGAGGAACATGGGTCTATTCCTTCGCATGATGCGATTCTGGACCCCCCAACCTCGCAGGTGCAACCAAGCAAAACGTTCACCGAGTGTCATTACTTGAGCAAGGACACTGAAGTCGAGCACTTCTCCCGTTGACCTAAAACCGGGCAGATCCTTGGGGGCGAGGGGAGGGAGGATGAGAAGGTGTTTGAGGATCCAGGTGGTGCAGACACGGTGGTACTCGGGGCCCTGCGGACATAAAGGCCGGTGGCATAAAGCACCCGGGGAGAGGGATGGCAAAGACACAGGGCTGCAGTCCCGCATGCCGGGGGCGGGGGCCAGCGAGGATACAGAGGAGGGACCGGCTCCCAAACTCCCCGTCCGCCCCGTCGTATTCCCCTGCGGTGTGTTTGGGTCCGCCTGAGGACCGGGGGAGTTTCAGACCAGCCTTCACTCCTGATAGTCAGTCGGTACTAGCTGACTCACAGTACCCTAATTTATAACATGTAAATGGGCTGGTAGGTTTTCTCCGTCGTCTTTACCTCGAAATCGAGGGCTGAGAAACTATTTTGTTTAGTTCTTGGGGAAACGGCAATAACACCTCAGACGTGCCATGGAAGTTTAACTAGAAATAAACCCCCTAATCAAAATACCTCGCCGGGAATCGAGAAAACCTCAGACGGGCAATCCCCGCTAGTCCTGATTTTCAAGCATATCGATAGAGAAATCCTTCCACTTTCTCCGTTAAAAAGACTCTGAGAACCACATTTCCTCACCCGCAGCCGTCCCAGTCGGGGCTCGGTGTGTTTGCCCTTCGCGGGGCTGCGGTCACCCCTGGGGGTGGAGGGGGGGGGAGTGAGGACTTGATCCCCCCCGCAGAAGAGCGGGGCCGGGGCCGTGCGGGGCGGCGGTCAGGCCAAATTCAGCACTTTCCCGCCGCCGACAGTTCCCTCTCGCCGCCCCGACCGGGGATGGGGACGGGGGGAGAGGATGCGGGGGGTGTCCGGCGGCGACGGCTGGCCCGGCAGCTCCCCCCGCCCGCATCCCTGCAGCATCCCCCCGGCTGCTCCGCCTCGGGAGGGCACGGCGATCCTCTCGCCCTGCCGCCGCCGGCAGCTTTTTCGTGGGTGCCCAGCGAAGAAATAGCAGAAAAAAAAAGAAATATATGTATATATATATTTTTTTTTAAACGGTATTAAACCGGAGCTGTCGGTTTTGGGTGGATTTTAAGCTTTTGCGATGAAGGGAAGCGATGTCCAAGGCGGCAGGGAAGGGCTGTGTGCGGGGAAGCTCGAGTTCACGAGTGGGTTTTGTAAAGGCGCTCAGGCGGGGCGCAAGAAGGGGATGAAGGCACTGAAAAGTCCCGGGTAATGCCGCGGCATGCTCGGGCGTGTGACCCCCACACCGGTGATCGCCAACCCTCGGACAGATCTGCCTGTCCCACTGGAAACACGCGTGACCCTGTCTGTGCTTCTCTGTCGCTCTAACTAGGCCTTGGGCTGCGTCGGTGAGCGCTGCAGTGCGGGGGAGAGCAGCGCAGCATCCGGAGCCCACCCTGGTCGCTCCCTCTCGACCCTTCCTTGCAGCGGCGACGGGGATATCCACAGGGAATTTTTCCCCGCCGAAGAAAACGTTTCGCGTGGCTCGTTAACCGTTAGTGCGGCAGGAATATTTAGGGCTTAAAAAAGAAAGCGGCGCCGGCCGATGTGTAGAATACGCGGAGTGTGTCGCCTTGCGGCGCTGGGTCGGGACCTTGTGCCGGGGGTGTTGTGTCGTGACAGCTGCGGCGCGTTTCCGTCGTACGGGGGGGTTAAAACCGAACGCCACGGCTTCATTCGTTCAAAATTTTAAAAAGGAATCAGCCAGGGTAAATCCTCACATGGTGGCTTTTTGGCAAAACCCGCCCCGGCGCGGAAGTGGGGGGCCGGCGGCACCGGGGCGCAGCGGGAAGGGGGCCCCGACGGCCGGAGGCGGGCCGGGACAGCGGGGCTGCGGCGGCGGCGGAGCTGCCGGTCCTGCTTCCATCGGGTGCACCGGGTCCCGCAGAGACACCTTCCGTCGGGTACATCGGATTTCCAGGGGAACCGCGGAGGTGAATGCCCCTGGAAAGCTGATGGATGTGACGGAAAGCGCTCCGCGCCCTTTTTACAGCTGAGCCTCC
>VUYV01000161.1:651232-706479 GCA_008711295.1 Anarhynchus alexandrinus
CCTTATTCCCCGCGGTTTGGAACCCGCCGAAACCCCATATAATAGTGTCGTATCCGCCGTTTTACAGCCGTGTACGACATTGCAGCGGGGAAACCCCAAACCCCGCTGTGCCCCTTAAGTGCCTCTCCCTGCGCCCATCGGAGACACCCCGCCCCCCGGCTGGGGTATCCGACACCCCGCGGAGGAGGCCGGCCGGCCGCCCCTCGCCCGCCCGTTACCGGCAGCGGCGGGGCCGGCAGCCGGGCTGCCCCACCTAGAGGCGTCCCCGCCGCACTGCCCGGCCTCGGCCGCCCGGCGGGTCCGTGGGGACATCGGGGACCGGGGTGGGCCAGGGCAAGGCCACCCCATGTGTGGACACCGGTGCCTTGTCCCAGTGTCCAGTGACAATCCACAGCCAGCCTGGCTGGCTGCAGCGTGAGGTGGCTTCTTGCAGTCACCTGAGAGGTTTTTCTTTCCAGGTGTGAGGGAACTCGCTCACAGAAGCGCTGCGTATAGTGCATGAGGCGATGGAAGAGGGAAGGATGTGTCCTGCTTCATGGACATCTTATAAAAGTAGCAGATAAACATGTGAAAGAGGGCGCACACATACACAAAGGTGGCAGCAAAATCTTAAAAAAGGCATCGTGAAAGAGCACACACTTTTTATACAATATAGAATGTTCTATAAAAAGACCCAGGTGGTCCCCTGGGAGGGAGTAGCTTGCACTGGGGAAAGAAAATGTTATAACCTTTCCTTCAGGGTAGGATTTGCCCAGTATGGGAAATTAATTAGTGATGTAGCCACCATGCACCAGCTCCCGGGGCAGAGCCAGTCTGGCTCAGTCCCACTTCTGCCGGACTCATCTCCGAGGCAGGCCAAAGAGTTTCATAGCCCAGGGCTGCCTCACACTGTATCCATCTTCGCAGTACTTCCCATGGTAGTAGGTAATACCTTTGCCATACCTAATTAGAGGTGATATTTTTTTCCGAGATGGAAGCTGTCTCCCCAAACTTGTTCCTAGTTTGCCTCCTGATACACACAGAGCGGTGCAAATACTTGCAGAGTCTCCTGCCAGGTTGTCCAGGGCCTTAGGGGGAAGACAGCAATGGTACAAACAGTGCTTCTTTCCTACAAGGAATTTTAATCCCCTGTGACTCTGTTGGTGATGGGGAAGATTTGGTTCATGGTTTTTACCTCGGCCGTGCTCCTCTCTGGCTGTGCAGCAAAGGCACATAAACACGTCCTGGACAACTTGCTGTTTTTTAAGGAAAATCTCAGGTCGTATCCTCTTGAACAGGTTTTGATTTTATTTCTTAAATAATAACAATTTATTTCCAAGTGAATGTAACCATAGCTACGCAGTAGGTGACTGTCATATACCTCTAAAACAAGTTCCTAGCAGGATTTCTCCATGCATTTCGGGAGGGATCTCATGTAAGCGACTGCTGAAACACTCAGCCTTCAAATTGCTTTTTTTGCTGTTGACGTCAGGATCCTGTGTTGTTGCTGGGATGTCAACTGTAAGATGCTTCCGGACTTCTGTGAGAGAAGGATATACTGCTTACAGTTAAGAGAAAAATCTGAATGATTTTTAGAATCCAACAGAATATTAAACTTGGAGAGTGTGCAAATATAAAGTTGACAGCGTGAACTTTAATCTTACTAACTTGACAACCTCTTAGCAAATTAGCTGAGTAGTTTTTAATAGCTGGCTTGCAATCCCCTTCTCTGCTCATATTCCTTATATGGGGAAAAGCCTGTGTCCTTTAAGGCTGGGAGGCTCAAACACAAACACTCCTATAGGAGTTTACAACCAAACTGAAAGGAGCGCTTGAATCTTGCTGGTTACGTATATATGGTGACAGGATTTGGCCAAGTTTTGTTGCTCAGAGCTGCTGTTTCTGGGAAAACCAATCCAAATCTCCCTCTTTGTACTTAATCTTTACAATAAAAAGTGAAGGCTTTGGCATGCAGAGTACCAAGAACAAAACCACCAGCATTTCATTTCACTGCACGGCAGTTTTTCTCCTGAATTACTCCTCTTTGCAAGACCCTGAAAAGGACAAGACACACGCACTATCCAGTCATCACGCTCCCGAGAAAGAGTGAAGATATATGGTCATTTCTTCCACTTTGTGCTGTCTTTTGAAATAAATCTTCTTTTTGACTCTTTCCTTATTTTTGCGCTAGGCTTTTCTACTAGCCCAGTACATGGCTATATATTCCTCATCTTCTGATGAATTTATCTATAGGATAGGAGTAAAATCCGGACAACATGAACTCGATTTACTAATAAAAAGCAAACCAGCATATCCAAATGGCCAGATGCATCTCAGAGTCATTAACTAAAGCTTTTGAATTTTTCTGTGAAATAAATATTGTAATATTTAGCCCCTGTATTTAGCTTTTTATCTGTTTCAAGCAATTGTAAGAAGGGGGGTGTACTCTATTCATTTGCACTCTCTGATAGAAAAATTGAAGTAGAGACAGAATGAAATACTTGCGCCAAAGTCATATATGTGTGTCATCCATACAGTATCTGGTCTATCTACTTGTTCTGAATTTTTCCTTATTATTTACTAGAACGTTTTAGTGAATATTCGCCATATTACAGCAGATGCATTTGCTGTGTGCAACTCTCTAGGCTTTTAAGAACACTCATAGCACAGATTAATCATTTGATGTTTATTTGGCACAACATCGTATGAAGTCCAGGTTTCCTTTACCATTGCTCCTCAATCTATAAATAAGTAATAACCTTTCCTACTTTTTGTTTGAAATAGTTGAGCTCACTTTTCACATATAATGGACTAACTTGGTAATTAAATCAGTGGCTACATTGGGGTAACATTTAAATATTTTTATTGCTTCTGACGCTTAGGTAAATCAAGTAAGCCTGCCGCCCTCTCAGGATACTGGAACTGTTTACATTTATAAAGCAATTTCACATCTTTGTCTAAGAGACACATCTTTATTGATAGCAAGTCAACAGTCATTTTATATTAATTTTTCTATCTCTTTATTATTCATATCAGGAGTAGACACCCATCAAAGGTAATATCTGGGAGTGTTTGGGACTTATGCGGTATAAATTTACACAGATCCCCAATTACTCAAAAATTTCAGGACTTGAGATCAAGGACGCGTTTGCTCCACATCCTCCTCACAGCAAACAGGCAGCCCAGACTGTGGAGAGAGGAGGTGGCTTTTCTGTGCATTTCCCGGGCAGTCTCTTGTGCGTGGCGCTGGCTGCCGGGGTGCCTGCTCGGAGAAGCAGGTCCGACTCGGGAGCTCCAATGCTGGACTCAGGTGCCTCAAACACAATGTGTTGCAGAGATAAGAATCGTGGTGTGTCCGTCCTGTTTTGGATCCAGGCCTGTGTGATTAATTTCATGTGTCTGAAGAGAAATCAGTGGTGCGAGTTCCCCGGGTAACTGCACAGGGTGGTTGGTCTGGTCCCTGGGAGCGTACCCGTCCCTCCAGTGAGCAGAGAGGCAGGTGAGATCCAGCATCTCCGTCCATGGTAGCTCTGTTCTCTGAAGGGACCCCAGCCTCTCTGAGAGCTTTTTGACACCTCTGGTGGAAAACAAGGCCCCAGCTTTACCTGCTGTGTGACAGGGGAGCCCGTGCCTGCAGCTGCCTGACATGGCCATGGCATTGGCCTTGCCACATTCCATGCCCGATGACCCATGGTGGAGCAGCCAAGCCAAGCTGTTTGAGCATGGAGACCTTGGATCCAGTGTTGGGTTTATGAAGTTAGGGCAATTAGCAGGTTCACTGTGTGGGTTGTTTCCACTGGCAATGATTTTGTATGTACAGTGACTGTATGTTTCATCTGAACACAGCTTTTACATTAAATCACTCATTCTTTTGGCTTGCTCAATGAGAATACAAATACTTACATAAACTTCACAAATAAATTAGTGACCCTGTTGTGTTCAGTTCACACGCAGATTTAATTGGCTGCCTGAAAATTAGCAAACACGACACAAGTTGTCTGCAGGCAATACAGATATTGTTTGTATTTTCTGCATGTATCTTAGAGAATAGAGACTTTGAACGTGTCAATTACGGACAACTGCAAATATGCACCCTCTCTTGGCCTTATGACACTCATTCTTTCTTCTCAGAATTCCCATCTTCATTAGTGTTGTCTTTGCCTAAATTTAGAGATTCTGATTTATAGGTTGCCTCCTCCTGAGCACTTCTATGGTATTGAGGGGAGCACAGCCTGGGTGTGTTCTCAGGGTGTGCCTGTCATAGAAGTAGCTATTTCAATAATGTATTAGCCAGACACACTTTAGGATTTACCTACCAGAAGAAAAAAATATTAAGGCATAGGACAAAGAATAAAAATGTGTAATATGACAAAGGCAGTTTACACCATACTCATTATATGAACGTAAATGAGATGGTTAAAGGAGTCTCCAATACTAAAGGACTCCCGTGACTTAGTGGAAAACTCTTGCAATGTGAGAGGGACCAGACATATGGGTAGACAAAATGTCAGTTATGAATCCCTTGGAAAATTGAGAAAGTCCTTTTATTTCTCCAGGAGGTTTTTCACAAGAAAAGGATGCAGAAATCTGCCTGCGAGTGAAACGGGGAAGGCAAAGGAGTGCTGGCTGGAAAGACATTTTGGTAATACTTTCAAGACGGTGAGTTGTGATTTCCTGTGCTATGGATGAGGTTATCGTTGGCAGGAGGAATGAGAGCTTTCTGCTCTGCCTGCTTGGGAAAGAGGGTAGTGTGTGGTGTGGCCTTCTGGTGCTTTACAGTATTGTCTGTATTTTATGAGGGCTGGTTAAAACCCCCACGCTTTTCTCTATACAGTCAGCATTCCACCTCCATATAGGACCCCTGTAGTCTGTTGCCTGTAGGAATCATTAAAACCCAATCTTCAGCCAAAAACGCTGCTATCAACTGTCCTTCCATACTTCTGGAGGACTTCTGGTGTGTATCTTTCACATAGTGTACGCTTTGTGCAACACATCTGTGTCAAAGGGACTCCTTTTGAGAAGGGCTGTGCAGGGGAATAGGCTATTTTGCATTTGATATGCTCCATCATCAGGAAATACAACTCTTAACAAAGCAAAGTTTTACGCTTCATAGCTCCAAAAAGATGTCTCCAGTATAGTCTTCTGGAAAATATGCAACAAAGTCCTTGTAGTCTAATCTCCTTGTGCTGTCACGATGATTGTCTGGTTGACTGACCATCCCAAACATGAATGGTATATATCCGCATTGATCAGTTGTGCTCCTGTTGATATTCAGATCTCTGACTTTGCCCACAGTTATTATGAAGGGGACCAAAATCATCCAAAGGCAAAGGACCTTCACATATGATAACATTTCATTCACAGGGTTTAATTTAGCTGTTTTAGTGGCTTCTCAGGAGCTAACTGTAAGAAATCTCTGCAGTCATAAGGTGTGTTGACCGTGAAGCCCTGAGAACTGCTGGCAGACTCTAGAAGAGAGGCAACACCCTCGGAGAGAAGAGGTGGCGTCCCTGCAGTCTATGGGGGCTATGGCAGTAC
Source organism: Anarhynchus alexandrinus (assembly GCA_008711295.1). Classification (NCBI taxonomy): domain Eukaryota; kingdom Metazoa; phylum Chordata; class Aves; order Charadriiformes; family Charadriidae; genus Anarhynchus; species Anarhynchus alexandrinus. The sequence continues at coordinate 656,750 of VUYV01000161.1, forward strand.
GTGGCATGGAAGAACTGCCACCTTCCAACCACAAATACCGTGCTTCTTGGTTTGTGTTTGGCCAGGTGCACTAATACAGCTCCTAGAGCTACTTTCCAATACATGGTGACTTCAGAGAAGCAGGCCTGGGCAGGTCACGGAACTGCTTCGGTATAAGGTAGCAGCTGCTTTTATGGAGAGCATATTAAATGTCAGAACACCTGGATAAGGAGATAGTGAGATCCTTTCAGTGAGGAGAAGACAAGACTACCAGCTGTGTAGCTGAAAAGTAGCCTGTCATCTACAAATCAATGTCACGACAGGAATCTGTACATGGCTTCTTTTTGGTAACTCTGGCCCTTTGGACATGGTATGCGGTAGTGGTATTTCTCATGAACAGTTCAGTGCCATACCTTTGCATTTAATAAACTCCTTTACAAAAAGTGTTGATTCTGAGCCTCATGATAAGACCAGCTTATGAAAATATTGGGATGTTACTGGCTGTATTTGACACGCATCCCTTGTCGTGTGCCCTAGCATCTGGGCCCCAGCTGACATACAGAAATCCCCTGTGCATTTTCTCCAAGATGCAGAGAGTGTTTGATGATTTTCTTCAAGAAGGGGCTTTATTTTCCCACCTGCTGGCTCAGCTGGTATTGGATGTTGACTCTGTCCCGGTTCTTGCTTGCTGCGTCCTGGGAGCCTGAAAGGTGATTCCACTCACATCAGCATTAACTGCAGAAAATGAGGAATAAGGGTGGCTAATAAAAAGGGGATTATAATTGCTCTAATAGTTATTTTCACAATTTCTCTTATCATCTTTACTGTCAGTGGCTAGTAAGAGTAAACATAAAGGCCCCTTAGCCTGTGTCTAAGCTGTTTGGATGTCAGTATATACATCTGCTTTAGCCATCCACAAAAGTTCTTGGTCATGGCAAAAAGATTGAGAGGAGGGAAAAATGGAGCTGAATGACTTTTGAAGAAATAAAAGGACAGGGGTAGAGGGAGAGGTCAGGGCCTGCCTGATCCAAGAGTATCCAACAAACTGATGAGGGAAAGGAAGAAGAAAGGGGGAGAGGAAAGGAACGGAGAACCGAGAGCTGAGAGGGAGCCTGTGAGGGAACCGGAGGGCACAGGATGAGAACAGACAGATGTTGAGCAGTGAAAGATCAGATGAGAAGTGAGAGTGGAGGGAGTTAGACTGGCAAAGTGCTAGGAACAGGGGGGCTGGAAAACAAGAGAAACGGAAAGATGTGGGCAAGGTAGCTGTGACTATCATGGATAGCTTCTCATAAACCTCCAAATCTTGTTCCTCAAGAAGTTTGATGTGCCCATAGACATATACCCATCTTATATGGAATTTAATATGATATATTGTATCTATAAACATAGCAGCAGAGGGATTTAGACCTATGCACGGCATGCTATGCACTATATCCTTGACTATCGAGTTGGAAGTCGGTACTCCTGCCAAACACGGTGGCACGCTGCCGGGGCTGAGCCGCGCAGCGTCGCGGCTCAGGAGGAGCTGGTGGATGGGCAGGTCAGGATGGCCCGGCAGGGGTGGCCCCAGGGACCGTCGCGGTCGCATGCCATCCCGTCCTTGCTCCTCTGCCGTGCCCTTACGGGTCTGGTGTCCCCCCCGTTATCTCCCCCTTACCCTCCCCGGGCTCTGGCCGCAGCCCGTGTGTGCGCAGGGTGCACGCCGTGCTACCTGGCAGGCACCCGTTGCCATCTAGTGGCTATTTTAGGACTATCTGGTGGGGGGAAAAAACAATGCATTTATTTATTTATTTATTTATTTATTTATTTATTTATTTCTCTCCCACCCAACCTGCAGCACAGCAATCGCTTTTCTGGAGGGGATTTGCACTATTCGTCCCCCAAAGCCTCCGCAGCGACGTGCGCAGAAACAGAGGGTCTGATAAGGGAGAACGGGCAAGTCCCTCTCCTGCCTTCCAGGTGTGGATTTTGCAGGAGGAGAAGGCGGTTGGGAAAGCCTCAAAAACCAGTTGCATGTGGCCTCAGCCCTGCTGGGAAAAAGGCTGTCTTCCTTACTGGCAATGCTCCCAAGGAGTCCAGCAGCACCAGGATCTTCACCTTGTGATGATTCTGGCCCCCAACAGCTTATTGGAATAAGCTGAAAGTTTTTCTCACCATATTTTAGTATATTCACCCTTGCCAGATCCCACCCAGACCAAGGCACGATATTCCAGCTGTTGGGCGAGCACAGAGCAAGTATTGGTCCAATGGATGTGTTGCACTTTGGCTTCACACCATCTCTCTCCCCTGGTCAACGAAAATTGAAGAGCTGGTGCAGATGGACAGTTTCGAGTTTGATGCCCTCAAGCGAAAACAAAAGTAAGTGGACTTCTTTCCCTTTTTAAAAAGCTGCCAGTCACTTTCCCATTCTTTCCTTTTTTTTTTTTTTACAGAAGAGAAGAGGTGATAAAATCTGAGAAAATTTGAGAAAGATGTGAAAAGAAGGAGAGGAGTGAAGGAATGAGATCTGGGAAGGATGCCCTGTATTTTCTGGTGTCTTTGAACAATCCCATTATCTCAAGAAATCAAATTGACAAATCTCAAGAGAAGAATTAGGTGAACTTACTTAAAAAATTAAATTAAAAAAAAACCCCAAACTTTTTATTATTTTCTTAAAAAGGAGACCGTTATGAGGGAATGGAAGAATTTTCCTTCTCTGTCTCATAAAGTGCCTCAGTACAACACATCCCCACATCCACTACTGTGGTAGCCTTTGCTTGTCTTTGTGTTCACTTGTGATGGATTATTCCATTTTGGATTATTGCCATTGTGGTATATAATCATAGTAGCAAATATTATTCAACTCTATTTTAAGTACTTAGCACTTACACCCTGAGCCTATTGCTGTTTTCAGAAGCAAAACTTCCCCAATTCTGAAAATACAATAAAATTGTATGCACATCTATTAAGAAGTTATAATGGTAACTGGACAGTGTTTTGTTCACGCAAGAAAAATGGAGTCAGCAGTATGTCTATAAGAGTAAAGCTTCGTGAATGTGTTATATGGCACAGCTGCCTTTCTCCTTTCTTGGCTACACTTGAAGAGGCTCCTTGGTCTGTTAGCTCCAGGCTAAGGCAAACTAATATATACCTGCAAAGCTTAACTGCAGGGCAAAAATCTGAAGCCTTTGTATGAAAAAAAAATCAGAAAAAAAAAAAATCATAGATGTATGAACAGTGGAAAAAAAACCCCTCTATTTTATTTTTTTTTAGCAGAACACTTCCCTTATTTTATATGTTTATTTTAAAACAGAAGAAAACTTTGCTTTATGATGCTTTCTAAATTGAGGCTTCCACGCTGTTCCTCCTTTTCTTTTTCTTTTCTTTTTTTATTCAGTGGGGAAAGAGGGGGAGAAAATATAAGACACTGAAAGCTGAGAACAAAAACGGTTTTTGGGTTTTGAAAACAGAAAAGTAACAAAACTAGATCAAGCAAAATACGCGTCTTCAAGGGGGTAGCACCCTGCTGTAAAGAGATACGGTCATATAGGAAATAAAAGGCATAAATTGCAACAGAGAATTTCAGGTTAGGAAAAAATGTTTTAAATCTAACCAGCAACAAGGGTTAGGTGACATGGGGGGGGGGGTGTTGCCATCACCGGAGATCTGTAGGATCTGGTTAGACATCACGTATTTGGAATAACCTGGAACAACCTGCCTGCTGGATCAGCCAGTCTTTGCCTCCTCCCAAGACAGGGGCTACCGGGCAGCTGACTGCCAGAGCTGCCCGTGCTGCATCTGCATAGAGAAACGAACTAGCTAATTACAACCTCCAGCCCCCCGGTTGGCAGTCCCACCACACTCCCCACTGCAGGGAGCGGGGAAGGGGAAGGGTACCCCCTGCCAGCGCCGCCCCACGGCCCAGCAGCCCATCATGCGTGTCCCTGGTGGCTTCATGCTCCCATTTTCACGCTCCGTCTGTCACCCAGCCCTCCTCCGCGGCAGAAAAGGAGCTGGCATCTCACTGGGGGTGTGCCCAGGAGCGTGGGAGTCCCGTTTTACTGTGATTAAAGCTTCCCCAAAAGGGTATTTCCTGTGCTTGAGGGCCAAAAAGAGTTCTAAGTTCAAAATTAGTTGAAAGAAGTTTTATCATCAGTTTAATTTTTTTTTTTTAAGTGGCCTTATATTGCCTATTTACTTAGCCTGAAAAATCCTGGTTGAATAGAGTTAAATAAGCACTATATTACTGAGCAATTCTTAGCTCTTGTTTATATAAAAAGAGCCGAGTGAACCTCTGATTGTCTAAAAGAAAAGTCACATTCCAGATCTCTGCTTGCTTTGGGCACCATAGCAGGAATGACTCTTTAATTTTAACATTTTTAAATTTAAATACTGGAACTGGTGATGGAGTATCATGAATGTGATTACTGAGCATTTTTCTCTGATATATTCCTCTTTATTCATTCATCTTAATACATGTTGACTTACACAAATCATTGAATAGCACGGGTGACATGTTACAATAAAATCTAGAAAAGGAAGGGACATCATTAGAGGGTCAAGTTGTCCGGCTAACAATAAGACTGACAGGTTTGATATTCCTCTGCTATTCTCAATTAAATCCTGAGTACATGCACGGAGGTACAACCAGTGCCTGCGCTGTCTGGCTGTGTGACCAGCAAAGGAACCTTGTTTAAAAATAAGGCACAATTTTGGTCCATTTGTGTGGTTCGCTGGTGAGGGAGGGCCCAAATTATGCTGAAATACGTGGTAGAGCTTTTTATACTTTAGCTCTCTTCCTGCCGGCTGATCAAGCTGCACTTTGTGCGTGGCTTAGCTGGAGCCGTGTATAAACATTGTCCCTCTGTTAGGAAAAGCCCCCAACGGAGGTCACCACGACTGCAGCAGGTGCGGCATCTCCAAACTGAGCTCAGGGCTGACAGTAAGGTCTATATTTCCCTGGTGGAAATCATATTTATTTTCAATGTATTTGGTGACATTGGAGACCAGGGCTCTCAGACAGCTTTTCCACATTACAGAGTACCTTAGCTTGCCGATAAGAGATGTTGATGGTGAGGACGGAGATGCGTGTTCCACAGTGCACCTGCATCTTCCATTCACCGTTAATTCTCAGCAGAGTTAAGTGAGTGTCTGTGAACGCTCAATAATTAAAAGCTAAGCTAAGCTTACAGCAAGCACAGGGGTGGCATTAGAGCTACCAGTCCCAGCAAAGTGCTCCTAATAATTTTTCAGTACTTGCTTTTCACCTCTGCTTTCTAGTCTGTGCCTGCTCCACCCATCACGTCCTGCATAGTGTAAGTTTTAGGTTGGACTATTAAAGATCTAGATTTCGGTGCTAGTGGGGATCAGCAAAGTAACCCCGTCTGTCCTCCCGCATAGCCTAGGTCATCAGTTGCCTCTCTTGTCATTTCTACATCACATCCACACCGAGGCTGCAAGCTTCCCAAGCGGTGGTTGTGAGATGTTGAAAAAAGCAGTACATCAAAAGGCAGTAACACCTCCCCCCGCTGCTCCCACTTTGCCTTTCGAGTGCCAGTATATCTTGCCGCCATCCCAAAACAAATACACAAACAATAAAGTCTCATTGTTGGTGGTACTTTATTTTTTTTCTATGAAGGCTTTTTTTTTTTTAAATAATCTTCACATAAGCTGTTTCCAACATGGGAAAACTCAGCTGCCCTGACCTAGACTGTATCTCTAGAAAGCAGCAAAGGAAGAATTTCCACAGTGCTTGAGGCCACAGAGAAACAAGGGGCCTGTGATTATAAAAGGATTTACATTAATAATAATTAATATTGTGATATCTTCCTTGGAGGTAGATACCCACTGGGTGTCACCCCACCCCAGCAGGAATCCTGCACAGTGCCCGGGGAAGCAGCCAGGCTAACCAGGTGTCTGGTGAGATGTCCGAGCTGGACAAACACCCCTTCAAAATCTGTTTTAACACCTAACTTGCAGTGGAAGGAGACGCCTCGTCCTGTTCAGGAGCCACAGACGTGAAGCTTACCTTGGAATTAAAAGCCTAAGCATTTCTTTTTGGCAAACACTGAATGAGACGGTGGTACATGTATGTCCCTAACATCCATTTCCTCAATATGCTATGGAGTGAGTGGAACACGGACAGTGAGACCCAGTCCCTAGCTACTGCTTCAGCAAGCAGGACAACTCATGGGATGTGAAATATCTAAAGAGGAGACAAAATTGTACCCACCTTCGGATACCCTACAGCCTTGCCTTCCTGAGACACGTGGGTTCAAGTCCCCCCATGCTCTAACCACAGCATAAAAAAAAGCCTTCTTTCTTTGTGTCTTTGGAAGAAAGGCCAACAAAGGTCCATCCTTGGTGAAACCTAAGTGAAGGGTTGATATCATCTTCCAGCACTACATGATTGTCCTTGAGGAGCTAATCCTAGATGTTTCCTACAGGCCTGCTGTTGGCTTCCAGGGCAGCTTGCTCAGCTTTGTGGACTGCATCTGAGGATCTAAGTCTCTTAATACAGGAAGCTTTGATGCTTCATTTGGATTCCTGACTTCTCCAGGGAGCCAGCTGGCTTAAATTCAGATGTTTCAACATTAGATCCAGTTTAATCTTTGAGCACAACCCCAATCTTTACATCAGTTTTAGAAATGGGGCTTCAGTTCCTGAAGAACCCTGAAAAATCTTGTCCCATGTCAGAAGTTGAAGCATCCCACTAGGGGAGAACCCACTGCACCCCTGTGAGTGGGTTTAACTGTTAAACTACCTGCACTGCTGAGAAGTGACACAGCACACGACAGCTACTCTGAATTTGTGTGGCTTCGGCTTTCAAAAACTGCATGATCTCTTCTTGCCGCATGGTAGACAGTAAGGACCCCTGACTAGTTGGATAATCCATGCTTCTTGCAAGAAGCCGCCTTGTTTTGTCACAAGGAAAAGCTCAAACCCACAAATTAGCTCACTGTTCATTTATACATCAATTACTTGATACAGAGGTACCATAAATGCATTTGAGAGCTAATGGTGCACCCGGGTGAGCAACTTAAGTGCACCTAAATCCACGGTACAACAGAAGGGTGATTCCACATCCCTTCTCTGCCACACTGCCATCTTCTTTGAGCAGGCACCAGTATTTGCGCAGCCCCATCAACAGCTGGTTTAGAAAAATGACCACATTAGAAACTAATCTGCAGTTTTGTTTTGTCGAGGAAATTTCAGGCTTCCTGGTCCAGCAGTCTGTGACTGCACAACTCAACACTGGCATGGAGGAAGGCACTGGCCATGGAGCAGAAGAAGAGGGAAGGTGAAAGGTGCCTTGCAGTCGCAGGCTGACCATGAAACCCCACCCTTGGCTAATTAATTGCACAGTCAGTGCCAAAAATCTATTCCTGCCCTACTAAGTTACGGCCGTTTCAAACCATATTTTTCTTCCCTGGTTGTTTGGCAAGAGTGTTGTGTTCCCAGCTTTAAATACAGCTATCTAGGGACTCCCAGAGAGACATTTATTTTTATTATGTTTTTCTTCTGGACTTTATTCACAAAGCTAGCAAGAACAAGAGCTAAAAAGCTGAGATTTGAAAGAGGAAGGGGGTTTAAATCAGAAATAGCCTTTCAAGGAATTTTGGTGAAACATCAGAATCTGGAAACAAAGACTAGAACGTAGATAGAATTTCCTCAGTGTTTAAACTTTCATGTTTTAGTAGAAAAAAACACCCTGCTTGAAACAGGCTGATGGAAGCTGATGGAAGTAATGGAGTGTGACATACATAGCTGGGACAAGGAATCTACTGGAAGAAGTGAGCACAGTATCTTTAAGAAGTTGCCAAAACCTGCAGAAGGCTGACACGGGCAATTTCCTCTGAACTGAAGCTACAAGCAAATGAAATCGACGGAAAGCTGTTGAAGCCGTGAAGGTAAGAGACTTCTGAGCTGGCATATGAAATGACCGAGCAGGCAAGGTTGAGAATACCTAAGTTATCAAGAGCTTGGCGTAAGCGTATGCTATATGAACGTGCAGTCACCTTTGTTAAGAAGTTCATGTTAAATCTTAAAACTGAAAACATTTTCCATGGAATTACTTTAATGGGAAGAGAACAAAAATCTACCAGTTAAATTCACTCTTTGCAATATAAGCAGGTACAGCTCCAAGGAAATCAAACGCTGCTTTGGAAGGACATGTAGAAGTCACTCAGTGTATCCCAGCTTCAGGGCAGCAATTCTCTTCAGACCAGTGACTCCCAGCATCACAGAGGTCCCACTACCTCTTCCAAAAGCAAGGAGTGACAAGAGCCTATGGTGCCAAATGATCTTTTCCCAATGCAGAACTTGATACAAGTATCAGACTTTGACCACTTTTAGTATTGACACCTGAACCTGTATTGGACTTGCATGATAGCGGACGTCTGTCGATAGTCACTATGACCAGGAGCACTTGCTGCTCTTGGTTGCCAGGTTTTATGGGACACATTTTTACTGAGCTTCTGGATGGATGAAGGCAGCTCAGGCCAGTACACAGCCCCTGAGGGACCAGGGCCAGAGGCTGTTCTGTACACGATGCTCTCAGAACACAGGCTGAGGGAGAAGAAACAGTGCATGTGTGTTCTGGGATGGATGTCCCAGAAAAAAAAAAAAAAAGAAAAACAAAAACCAACTGAGAAATAGATGTTAGTAGAGAAGCTGTTGGAATAGAAAATTGAGGCATTCAGAGATCTGCCAGCATCAGCAAAAACTTTGCCCTGGCTGCTGAGTGCACCTACTGACTTTGGATCAGGTTCTAGAGGGAAATTTCACCAGTTGCAAGAGTTACAAGCTTGCCAGACCCCATCAAAAAATGAAAACTGCAAATGAGCTTTTACTGGTGACCCTTTAGTTGGTTTAAAAAAACACCACCACAAAAAAACCAACCAACCAAAATCCATTTGTGTGATTTATGGTGTTGTCTACTGTATAGATTGTAGTATTTTAGGTTGAAGACAGTAAAGAGATGTAAGTAACCTTTAAGTAGAATGTACTAGAAAACATGAAGAGATACTGACAACTAGCCAACAGTCAGCTGGTTAACAGAGGCAGCTGAGGTATGGTAATCAGGATTCAAGTTCTTGTTCTGTAACAAGCGGGGAGACTTGAACTCCATCTTCCACCTGGATATTTCTGGTTCACTCAATATTTTAATATTCAGAGAAATGAAGCAGGTCCAAGAGAAGGAACTGGAAGAAAAATGAGCCACTGTAACATAAAAAAATAGCCAAGTGGTTTAGAAACATAGCCATGTTCGCACACTAAAGGCGGCAACAAACTGCCTCAAGCAAATCTCTCCATAAAACACTTTGAAGACATTTTGCGTCACCACAGTGCAGAACAACATTTTTTCCTGCATTCTAAATTTGCACGGGGTAAGAAAATAATAGTGCCTTTACACATATGTCAAGGTTCAAGTTGGACTACAAGCCTAAGTTCTGGACAACGTGGATGTGCCTCCTGCTGCACCCAAGGGAAAATGGATTCCTCTGCCCCCCTCCTTCCTTGTGCTCAGGAAGGGCTTTGAGAGACAGCGTATTAAGAACTTAGAAACTGCAAACATCCAATGCCCAAGTTATGCTTCAATACAGGTACAGTAGTGGTCTGCTGTAAAGTAAAACAGTAATTTAGATGACAGGCACTTGAAACTACTAAAAAAAAAAATTCCAAACATGGATTGACAGTGATGTGGCTGGGCAGAAATGTCTATTTTGTTGAAAAGTAGCAAGACGCTGCTATTCCTTTACTATCATACAACAGTGAGTGAAGTGTGCCAAAGTTATAATAGTTTGCAGAATTGGCACTTCCCCCCTCTGCCTTTAAGTAAAAGTTGTGCTCTTCCTTTGATGCCTTCATATTATGGAATATAATTTAATGAATGATCAAAGATACATTCCACAGACAAGAAGATTTTCCTAAATGATATCCATCACTAAGGGGAAGGACAGTAGAAGACCTTCTAAGCAGGTTAACTCTGAGAGATCGTCACTGATCTTCAGGGTTGTATTTCCGTATCGAGATCATTAGACAACAGACAGTCAAGAGGATCTGACACTTACGAGTAGGAGCTTTGTCAATCATTATAATCCATCAGAAGAGATGTGCCTGTGAAATATGCAAATATAAACTGTACTGTGGCAGGAGAAGTACTACCAGCGGAGAGAGAGAATAAATGATAATAATGTACAGTGTGGTGGGGGGCTTCCTTTGGAACCTCTTGAGCAATCTCACTATTGAATTCAGGTGTAAGGAGACAAAACCAGAACAGATGCAGGGAAGGACTCCAAACATGGTCAAACATCTAGAAAGCACTGACTGAAAAACAAAGAGTTTGGCTTGTCTAGCCTTACAGAAATAAGGCTGAGAAGAAATTTACAATTTTGGTCCATGCATGCTACAGGGGGCAATGGAGAAAAAAAGAAAGAAAAAAAAAAGAAAAGATTCAACTTATCCTACAACTGCATATGAAGAAGTGCATAAACACTGTAGTGTTAGTAACACACAGGTATATATCAGCAGTACGTTAGCAAGGGATGTGTTAGTATGGCAGCAGACTTAAGGCAGAAATCAAAAGGAGTTAATTTTCAGAGGAAAGAGGTTTTCTTCTTTTAGACTCAAGTTTGCTTAGGAAAGAAATTATGTGTGCACCTTCTTTGATAGTGTACTAAGCCTGGTAAATGGTTAGGTACTTTCCCTACTGTTTGTATACCTAAAATATAAGCACCTGTAAACATTTAAAGACACTAATCAGGTAAAGCTTATAGATATGGCTCCAACCAAATACATTTGTAAAAAGAATTTCCCCAGCAATACAATTAAAGGATAATAAAATATTGCAACTCAGATTTTTGGCAAACATTTTATAATTTTTATATAAAAATCTCAGTAAGAAACCAAGCAGAATATCTGACGGAAACATCTGCCTTACAACAAGTTCAAAAAAACTCACAAAAGAAAGAGGAAAAAAAAAAGAAAAAAAAAAGTAAAATTCCAACACCCCCCCCCCCCCAAATCCTTTTTAATTATAAACCAGAATATCAACAAAACACTTAAAATAATCTCAGATTGTTTGGCAACTCATCACATCATAACAAGAGACACATTTGATCATAAGAAAAGTTTAACTTTATATACAACTTCACTTGAACATTTGCTCTTACCAGAGTTAATATACATTAAAAAAAGATTCTGGCAATAATACCAGGTTCTATTTTTAATACCTGTGTATAAAATGTAACATAAAATGCTGAAGCTCTATAGTTAGGAGAAGTGACATTTGATTTCAATGGGTCCCTCTGTTGAAAAAGAAAAAATACTGAAAGAACAGGTGTTTAGTTGCAAAATAAAACTGTTTGATTTCAGGGTAGTGTTGGCTGACTGTGAATAAATCTAACCTAATACTATTTATTTCTTGAGGTTGGTAGTAAATTCACAAGTGAAAATATAATCTAGTAAGATTACATTTTAAATTTTATACTTTGTCACAAATGTGAACAGAAAGGAGCCAAGTCCCTTTCACTATGCTAAACTACTTTAATGCATGCGAGAAAAATACTTTACCAACTGTCTGAGCATATTTTAGAGAACTTCAGGTTTTAGACAGCCCTGGGGGAGCGGAGGGGAAGTTTCCTACTGACATCTGCATAGAATGTAAAATATATAATTAAAAAAACCTAAGGTATATACTAAAGTTTACAGACCAATGCTTTCCATATAATAAATAAAATGTCCATCATTGATTAGATTCATACACAGAGTAAAATACAACCTATTTTTACAAGTTTATATACAAAGTGTATTAGTAGGCCCAGGGGTGCCTCATGGGTTGGAAGCATCTGCATTAGCATGTCACATTGGGAAACCCCAACTTTCCAAGTCAGTGATAAAATATATAACTACTTTGTTTTTCATTCAGATACAAAGTAAACTTATTTTTCATCTGAAATAAATGTACATAATATTCTGTATAAACAATAGTTTATAAAGCTGTTTAAAATGTAACTTAAAAGTACTGCATTGATTAACTTAGACCTCTGAAACAAGCACGTGCAAATCCCTTTGCTTTAAAAAAAATAGAAGCACAGACGGTTTTTTTTTTTTTTTTCTTCTTTTGACTCTTCCATGAACAGTACTAGTTGGTAAAGATTATCGTTTTGTTTTCTTTACTGGTGTCTCCTCTGTTTTCTGCTGGGCTTTCCTCCGTACCACTGTTGGGCTATCTTCCCTTTTACGCTTGGTACACTGCACCTTTAACCTGAAAGGCATTATTAATAATTATTTTAACAATGGTAAGACCTGTAAAACAAAAAGGGTGGTCAGTCACAATTCCATTTAGAGGATGGAATTGTCCATCTCTGATGAATTACCAGGATATATTATTTAAAAGCCTACTACTAAAACATATACCAACACACACCACAGGGAGACCTTGCACTCTCCCATCACATCTTCGCAGGGTATTGTATACTAATTCTGTACATTGGAGAGTGCTCCAGACGTAGAATTTGGGGCTAGAGCTCTCCTCCTTCCTCCTCTTTCTTTTGGAAAGACTTGTGGATTGTAACAGAATATATAATGAACTACATTATCTTGTACTCTGTCTCACAAAGACAGAAGAATAGCGACAGTAGCTTGTCTCACACACACAAGAGGGAGTAAAGGGCAGACATCGTGTACCCTTATCTCTAAGCATCTATACATAAGCCCACTGCATTTCAGCTGCAACCAAGTGTAAGTGTGGCTTGAACTCTTGGCCATTCATAACCATGCAAAGTAATTAACATGAAGTGAACTGTAACAGCCAATCAGTGCACAATACACATGTTCCCGAGGTCCAGTTTGAAGACACTGCCACGTTTCAGAGTGGATGACAACTAAACGTGTTTGGCATATGACCCATTTTACAGGTAAACTACAAGATGAATAGAATAGCAACTGGCATCACATTTATTACTCCCTTGGGATTTTACACTGTGATCTCAATTATGAAAAGTGTACCAGGGAAGGAGGGAAATGGGAGATATTTTCACAACTCGATACAAGGACTCTCAGAGTTTCTCCTCTTTTATCAGCTGATCTTAGAAAGATCATTAAAGCATTAGAATCATGTCATCATAAGTTGCATTAACCTGAATAACAGCTGCTCTTTCCCCCATTTTGGAAAGAGTCACAGCTCAAGTTAAAATACTGCATAACGACATTTTCAGATTCTCCCAAGAGGTTTCTGAGGATGGAAAGAAAAAAATTCTAGTCTTCAAAATGTTAAAGAAATGAAGAAAAAGAAAAAATGTAAACAGGAGAAAATCCTTTAAAAGCTTTTATATATCACAAGAGAACAGAACAGCGCAAACCTAGACTGCTGTTCAGATTTTGAAGCAGTATATTACATATCAGGAAAGAATCAATGTAGTGGCTTCCAAAACAAATAACAGAAGTGGATTCAACTTTAATACTTACTGTGTCAATGGAGGAGATTTATTAATTTTTGTATCACTTGGCGATCTTTTTTTTGCTGCTAGGTTCTGTCGTTTTCTAGGAGAAACTGAACTTGGACTGCTGCCTTTGGAAGTTGCACGTGTGGTTGGCTTGCTGGGCTGCTTTCTGTAATACAAAAGAATGATGAATGTATATATAACAAAATACTTTTACCAAGTCACTTTCTTCTTGCATACCAAGTGCAGAAAATTAAGACTGCACAGTACTTGCAACAAGTAAATCAAAGTTGCCAAAACAAACAGTGAAAAAACCCTATTTGTATACTTGAAGATGCCAACTGCAATGCCAAGCTGTGTATCTTCATATCAAATGTTGAATCAAAAGGCTACTTTACTGACTACATTTAGTATTTAACTAAAAAATCCTAGTTCCAAATCTGCGATTGTTCTGGTACATGTGTCCATGTTTAAAAAAAATAGCCTGTAGTACCAGCAGAAAAACAAAAGAACTCTTATTAGCTTCAGTATCCAGTTCAGAAACACAAAAAAAACTGGTTACTGGTGATCAACTTCATAGTTTGGAAAACATACTTAAGTCAGAAAAAATGATAATCCAACAGTGCTGAAGATGAAGAAGCAGCCTCTTCCACAGAATTATTCCCAAATGATACTTATAAAATACAGACTGTTGGCAGCAACTTATGACAGAGATGCTTTGTTACTAGTCAGAGCTAGAAAGATAGCATTGGAAAACTGAGAAACAAACACACACACCTGTAAATAAAAAAGCAGTGTTTCCACAAGCAATCAGAACAAAAACACCAATATCTAAACTTTCATTACAATTTAGTGGTAAACCTTCACAGTTTTTGGGGAATGGCTTTAAACTGGAAGAGGGCAGGTTTAGATTAAACATTAGGAAGATTTTTTTCACTTTGAGGGTGGTAAGGCACTGGAACAGGTTGCCCAGAGAGGTTGTTGAGGCCCCACCCCTGGAGGTGTTCAAGGCCAGGCTGGACGTGGCCTTGGGCAACCTGGTCTAGTGGGAGGTGTCCCTGGCCATGGCAGGGGGGTTGGAACTCGATGATCTTCAAGGTCCCTTCCAACCTAAACCGTTCTATGATTCTATGATTTAAATAAAGACTACATAACTACTTTACGATTCAGCTCTGAAATTATGAATTCAACAGCATACTGTGAACAGTGCTTCAAATAAGCCCCAAAGGCTAACATATAATATTATATCCTTAGGAGCAAAGTAAATCCAGGGAATTTACCGAAATCTCACCATGAACACAAAAGAACAAAGCCTGGACTCCAATTGTGTTCTGAAAGGCAGCAACATAAATTAGAACTTCCCAAAGTGGATATCTTTCTTTGCTTCCATAACAATGATGAGCTCTGCTATAATTCAGTTTGCCTACAAAAAGGCAGACCTATGCTAAGGGAGATGAAGAATCGCTTCTTAAAAACAGAACTCTTGCTACCACAAGAGTTACTTACTGCAAGAGCTCTTTTGCAGTAAGATTGCTTTCTGAGCTTGAAGATCACCATACTAGAAATGGAATCCTCCAGTGCTGCAGATTAATGTATTTAACTTGGATAATATTTGGAAAAAGAAACAGACATGCAAAATTACACTTTCACCTTATTCCAATTCCAAATATTAAATGGTGAACTGCACAGTCGAATCAGAGGTCCCCTTTTACCTAACAGAATCAAGTGCCCGTAGACCCAACTTCTGAGACATCACTAGGATGAAGACTGCCAGCAGGACCAATTCTTACCTTCTGACATATTCAAGTATGTCTTTTGAGACCCTAATAGTTTCCCCACCTCCCCCCTTTCGTCTCTTCATCCCTAGAAGAGTGGTACTAGAATTAGAATCAAAATTATTTATGAAGCTCTCATCAACTTAAAGATAAAAAATAAAAAACCCCACAATGCCCTCCCACTCCAAGCAACAACAAAAAAAACCACCCCAAAACCCACAACTGAGAAGAATGCAGAAAAAACCCCTGTCTCTACACACAGTTACCTTTGAGCCTCTAATCTTGTGGCTGATCTCGTTGTGGCCCCAGAATGTGCTTCATCATCTTCCTCACCATCTTCTTCCTCACCTTCCTCCTGCTCTTTTAGTTCGTCTTCAGAAGACGTTAATTTCCGACGTTTTCTTTCTGGCTCCAGTGTTTCTGTCCATGTAAAATTTTACACATGTGCTATAATTTTCCAAAAGCCCTCCAAAAGGATACGGACACTTAGTTTAGAAAAGGTATTCTATTCACAAATCCCATTTTAAGTAAGTAATTTTCCATTTCCTTTATCCTTCAACATTTTTAATTCACACTTGTTTGACTTAATCTTGCTAACACATTCACCATCGTTTACTTATGCAGCTCATAGCCAGAACTCATAGAAAATTCATGAGCCTTTATAGAAGCATCTGGGATGTAGCAGTTCTGACATGAGATTACAGCAATTTACACATATTTACATAATATTTACACTAGCTGTAACTCAATGATTTTTCCTCCAGAAAGGAAAATTGAATAAAGCTTATCTTGTTGCTATTAGTAAACATAAAGGAACAGTAGTATCTTCTCATTCTGTCAGAATAGCACAGTTTCATGTTTTTACCAGTTTCCTCTGATTGAACCAGAGAACGCCTGGGCTTTCTTCCCCTTTTACGCACAATCATTTCTGCTTTCTCGGCTTCATCTTCCTGACAAAATAAAATGGAAGCAAGTGAGGCAAGAACAATTTAATTTAAATGGAAGACAGTAATTTTTCATTACATACTGCTTATAAATTTACAAATTAGAATGGTTGCACTTACGTTTGTTGTTTCTTTCTTATTAGATATGTCTGTACCTAAAAAGAAAGAAGAAAACTTAATCCTGAACCTCAAATCTTTTGCCAATCAGTTTAAATGTTTTCTAAGCATCTGTGATCATTATGCAAAGCTGACAGAGTTTGAAAGAACTCCTTTTTAAAGTACCTATCTAGTTTAGAATACGGCTTTGTTGTATTTTGTTATGTACAAAGACTGGGGCAATGATTAATTTATTTTTTTTAAGTAGTAAGGCTTTATATGACTGACATGATTTATTGCTTTGTTGCATATACTGTTTTGTTTTAATGAAAAAGCAAAAGTTATTTACCCCTTTTAACTACTGTCAACCAATTACAGAATCACAGAAGAATTTAACTTAGAAGGGGCCTCTGGAGGTCATCTAGTCCAACCTCCTGTTGAAAGCATGGCTAAATTAATTAATCTGATCATACTGCTCAAGATCTTGTTCAATCCAATTTTGAAAGTCTCCAAGAACATGGTTTCTCCAGGCAATCTGTTCTAGTGCTTAACTATGCCCATGGTGAAACACCAAGACAGCTGTAGCTCCAAAAGACAATACTTAAAACCTGTCTAATACCTGGTATGCAAATTACGTTACCTTCTCTGTTGAAGTACTTCTTATTTCCAATTAAGTACTTCTTACAGACTGGCCTGTGCGTGTTAAAATGCATTTGTGACCCTACCAACCCATGTCTCAACCTGGCTTCTCTCCGTGGTAGATGCTTACCACTTCTACCCTGACTAACTACGATAAGAAAGAGATTATTTTACAAAGCTTTTGAGCTTTGTCAAATGGAATTATCTGCGAAACTGCAGGGATAAAAATCCTTAGCAATAGAAAGAGCAAGGGAACCTAACCAAAAGCAAGTTTTTATACCTTTTTTCACTGCCATAAAATTGTTGCCTATTTTTGTTTTCTGAAAGCTACACAAGAGAGAACACAAACTCTAAACCCATCACCAATTAGACTCACAGAACAAACACAAGAATGTCAATGCAACAGCTCATAAATAGATCCCAAAGAGCAGAAACATATACTAAAATTCACACACAAGTTTTTTGGAGTTCCTTTGTTAAAAAACCTTTTACACAAAAGCAAATGAAATAAAACACAAAGGTGTTTAACTATTCAATAAAGAAATGCAACCAAACATAGGACTGTCCACTGTATTAAGGATTTTACAAAAAAATAAGTCTAACATATAACCAATATTTACTAGTTCTGTTGTGTTCAAAAGACAGATACTTCAAAATTCTGGTACATTTTGGCAATTTTGTAGAAAAATAGTTTTTGATAGAAGAATATTCCATGTAAGTCCAAGACATGCCTCTCTTAACAGACACAACAATCTCTTTAGGACGTGAAAAGTGTAGTACTTTTGCCTCAAGGTGAGTATAAAAATAATAAGCTATAGTATTTAAAAATCTTACTAACTTAACAGCAACAACCACTGATTAGTGCAAAATAATTTTAGTTTCAAGTTCAGTGTCAGTGCTACGGGAGGATGCTGCCTTCAGAAACCAGATGTCTCTTAAATGCATGAGTTGTACTGACTGAAAAAAACCCCTCTGCTTCCCACTCTATATGTGAGTCTGTCCCTATCGCAAACACTTGTGCAGAACACCCAGAAATTACCAAAGTATAGAGGGATTCCACTTTGTTTTCTTTTCACTGCCAGGGGTTTTCAACCCCTTTTCTCACATGAATGCTAACATATGATGAAAAGTTTAACAGGATATTTCATCCACTTTATACACTCTCCTTAATATCACCGTGACATCAACAGCCTTTTACCTGGAAAACAAAATGTTACTTAACACACTAAATTAAGCTTTAAGTGCAGTCAGGTGTCTGTCCTTTTGAATAAAAAGCAAACCAGAATGCACTTTTACACCTTTCTCACATTCTTGTCTGTTCTCTTTGCAGTTGATAGAAACCAAGTACCATGCAACCAGCTAACCCTCCTGAGACAATTTTGAAGCATATGGATTAAAGCTGACATTTTAACAAATGCAGAGAAAATAGGAAATAGTCCACGTGTGCAACGCAGCCAGATTAATACCTCTGTAGAAACCTAAACTTTTGGAAACTCCAGATTTGTTTTGAAGACTTGTTTTCTCAGATTTGTTGCATGAATGTTTGTATTTCTTTACAAACCCCTTTTTTAACCTGCCTTTCAGGTTCGTCTGCTTCCTGAATGGATTTTAAAGTCTATTTTATTAAAAAGACACATTTAAACAACCAGTGCAGTTCAGACTCCACACTTGAGAAAAATTAACTATGCCATCTAAAATTCACCAAAGTCTGACCTCTTACAAATCACGGATGTTTGCATAGGAAAGAGAAATAGAAAAGTATTTCACTTTTTTTGACTTTAGTTTGAAGCACTAAAAGTACGTTTCTGTGTAAAGTTAAGCGACCATTTTCTAAATATCTTGCAGCAGTTGTGAGGGGGAAGAAACATCCCCTTAAGCCACCACTAAGCTCTTTAGATACATATCCACAGATATTCCAATTAACTGTACAAAATTTGAAATTTTAAAACAGTTAATGTAATAAGTGTGAGTGACAGTTGCTGTATGAAAGAAAACAAGCAGAAATGGAAAACAGTCACTAAGAACCAGTTTGATAGGGTACCTACTTGCCTCTGAAGCTCTGCCATGTGCCTATCTACACAAACAAATTATCTGGTACATTCTGCAATGCATTATTCAGCACTTGACAGTGCTGCTGCATCTTTGAAATAAGTTCTTACGAAGCTGTTCTTTTTTAAATTATAAACTCAGTAGGAATTACGGACAAGTCTTCACTGTTCTGTTTACTAAGATGTTTTCACACGTTGGTAATACTGACTGCCAGAGATGCTGTTTAGGAAGGACCTATGTGATTTTTCTGAAAACCCTCTTCTATTTCTTCCATCTTTTATTTGTTAAAGCAGATATCATTTGCTTACCTGTTTGAGGTGTTTTTCCTCTACATGCAAAAATAGGAAACTGCAGCTGAAATAAAAAAAAAGTGTTTTTTTTAATTTATAGTAAATGAGAAAAATCCAGGATTGTATTACATAAACACAGAAACTTGCTCCCATTCATAGTAGAACATACCTGCAAATCTAGAAAACATGAACATTCTAATGAGCATACAGAAAGTTTGTACTGAGTTTCTTAACACTAGCACACATTTTTCCATTTATGATAAAAATTTGAAACAAGTCAAATCAGCCCATAAATGAAAGAAATCAGAGCAGTTTCAGTAAACTAGTTGACAATAAAGTCATTGCAATAAAAGACACAAAGTTAAAAGCAGTTTCAATCAAACACATTTCTGAAAACTTAATTATCAACAATACAAAAAAAGTTAAGTGCTGTCACTTTATGTAATCACACATACAGATTTGCACAACTACAAATCACCAGAATTTTGTATTTACTCAGAATGCAGAAAGAGCTATGTATAATTACATAATCTCCTGTGATGACTGTCCAAAAAAATCCAGTTGCTTTCATCACTGAACGACTACACTAGGATGTCTATGCTTCCTTTGAAGTAGCAACATGTTCTCAAAGCAGCCTAGGGGAAACTGTCACGCAAAGATAATATCTCACCTTACAGAACCATTATCTCAGATGGAGGGCAGATATCGCTCCTCCTGGAGCCAGCCTGTAACTGATTGACACACCAATCAGTCAGGACTAAGAGGTACAGGACCTTTCAAATAGTCAAACTAGAACAAGATGATTCTGTTCCAGTACTGAGGGCTGCCAGGGTGTATCTATTTTGAGTGGGATTTTAAAATTAGTTTTAATTCTTATTTGAAAAAAACACCACCACCCACAAAAAAAAACAAAATAAAAAACCAAACACCAAAAAAGACGCCAGTTCAAATTAGATTTCATTAAATTAATATTGAGGAAAGAAAAAATTGCTTAGGAAAGATTAGGAATTCTGAAACAAAATTCCAGATCTGTAGAAGGGGCAGGACTCAAAGGGCTGCCTGAAAATCTGCGGGGACAAAACCAGCAGGGATGAGAACTCCAGCTATCTATAGCCTAGGTAAATTCCCAAGAGTTCTGACACCCATGCCAAGTGGTGCGTCACCAGGCAAGCAGACAGAAAACATGAATATCAATACAACTTTGTTTTTAAAATCACCTCTTTTCTGTGCAATAGCTTGATTCTGACATACAGGAATTCCCAAGAGAGGAGCCTTCCACCAAAATAAATCCAACTAGTTGTACTCCACAAATATGCCTGATCCATTACTACCCTTGTCCTGTAATCCAACTGGATTGCAGAAACACTCCCAACAGGATACTTTCTTAGCAGTGACCATATTTCTCGTGATTAAGAATTTAAGATATTGCTGAGCTTTAAAAGACAGAGGTATGTTTCATGAGCTCTTAAGTTACTAACCAGCACGTGTCTATCTTTTGAATGAACCATACACATCGTAATATAGGTAATACAACTGCATTATACAATACTTTATTTTACAGACATTGCTAGCCAGTGTAACACTTAGATTTGCATTAAGTATGTTGTACTAAGTTTGATCCTGTTAGGCTATTTGCTGTGTTCAGACTTAATAGTATATTTTTGCTTACAAAATTCAGTTGCATTAGGAGATACTATTAATAATATTTGTTTGCTTAGACTGAACTCAATTATCAAGTTTTCCATAAGACGTTTCTGAAATACTGTTAATTGTTAAACAGATAAATGGCTCTTGAATTACTGTGTTTATATGCACCCAAACAAAATAAAGGCACTTACATTCCCAGTGCTCATATCAGCTTTTGACTCCCCACCTGAGGGAAGAAATATGAATTCAGAACTTGAATGTCACTATTTTCCTTGGTTTTCCACACAGGTATTATGAACTACTTACCACCAGGCTGTACAGCTTCAAGAGGGTATTTACGAGGCCTTCCCCTTTTCCGTTTCACTATTACAGGCTGATTTTCCTATTAAAAGTAAAGGACAAAAACATTTTAGTTACTGTAATTGACACTCGCATTTGAGCAGTATAATACAAAGATTGCTGCTAACTTCATAATGTGATAGCAGCAGAAGTAGTGATCATCAGTTAAAAAAAAAAAATATAGATGAGGCAGGTTTCATAGGAAGAGACACTGCCTGTTAGGAAATCCATTGATATAGCTGCAAAGAAACAAGACAACTCCCAATTATACAAAATTCTCTGTGGCTGGCCTCAGGCACAAAGCATGCCTAAGAACACAGTGCCTTCTGCCCCCTTGCCCCCAACAACTCTATCACTTGGTCTCAGAAATGCTGCCGGCTTACCCTATATATTCCACCACATCTTTTCAGTCTTACAACAACTTCAAACTTCCTATCTTGTGAGCCCCTTTTCCCAATGCGACATAGCACACGCTACATCTTACAACAGCCGAGCAAGTGCTATTAAACAGTCAATATCCCAGTTATCCCAATATACAGATTGGTGACATTCTCTATATAAACAGGGCCTTTAGCCAAAAAAGCCCCTTACTTTGAAGTTTAAGCTTTGAAAGACAATTTTAAGTAATGAATATGGTCAGAGGTTCAGATCACAAAGATCCCCAATCTCAGATCACAAAATCCCCAATAATAGACTTTCTCCTATTTACAAGGAAAGAAGGTTAAGTGCCTCATTCAGCATTTACTGAAGTCTAGCAATGTCTACCCCCCCGCAACGGCTCTTAGTCACTCAAGCCTTAAGTGAACAAATGTAACAATTTATTCTTTAAATCTTCTTCCACTTCCAAATTAGAGGGGAAAAAAGCAAATGACAGAACCCAACATATTTATGAGAACTGTGTCCATTTCTAGAAAGCAGCAACAATTTTAATCACTAGGGTTCAGACATTTGTTTACAACCACCACTGTAGAATATCACAACTATATGCCTAAAAGATAACATAAAGAGTTTTAGAATTGTTGAGTGATAATATTTTTGTAAAGCCAAGTCGTGTTTGCTAGTAACTAAACTGTCCACATCTCAATTACAAGGTTTTCAGAAAACATGATTTCTATACAGTATAACTCTATATAATTGCTTTCTGTACAATTTATAAGTACTATTAAATATAGGAAGGGAGTTATTTCTACTTCAATAATCAGCCACTGATGTCTTATGGCCAGTGAGTTTATACTTTGTGACACAGAACTTTACAATACCAAGCATAAGTTTTCACACCTATATCTGTGTTGGTGAAGTCAAACCTAGAATATTGCTGTCAACAAAATACAAAGACAAAGTACTTATTTTCAGTATGAACCTGCATTATCTCAGTTAGTTAACATGAGTAAGACCACTCACCTCTGGAGAATTTTCATTTGATTCTAGGCTGTGCTTTTCCTTTTCAGACACTTCTTGTTCAATGGTAAATTCATCTTCACACATACAAGAAAAACAAGAAGAGAGAAACTGTACACCTTTGTTTTATTAGGAAAAAAAAAAGGTACAAGTCACAACCTCTGCACCAAAAGCATTATTTCATTCTGTAGCTCAAAATTCCCTAAAAACACCCATCAGAAATTACTATTTGCCTTGTAGCAACAATATATTGGTCTGCCAGAATGCTTCCCTAACACTAGATGAGTTAGACAGGTCTTCTAACTTAAGGTAAAAACAAAAGCTCAAGAGTGTGACCCACTGTAAAATGGTAAGATAAATACAAGCCACTATTGAACTTTCTCCCACATTCCATAAAACAGAAAGCTGAGGATACAAGTTCATTGCAGAACAGTTTCAGACTTGTCAACATGCTCACTGAAGAGACAAAACTATTAGTAGGTCAAACTAACAGTAGGGAAGATACTCACACTGTTCACACAAAGACAGACTGAAGTTACATCAAAGCCACTATGAATACTGTGGACACATGATAATTTCTTATTTATTTTAGAGAATAAATCAACTGTGACAGTGCAACTTGCATACTTTGTTTCTCTACCGAAACAAACAGGACTGATTTTGATGGTGAACATGTCACAGGTTTTTTCATGGAAGGACATCTCTTATTTGTGGCCAGAGTTAGGAGAAGTTCTTCTTGTCACATACCATGATCGTGCTGTTTCCCCATCCACCTGTTTATTTGCAATTAGCTTTCCTAGCCAAGATACATACTGAAGCAATAACGGAGTAGATGGGTGATAGCACAGCAGAAACATTAAGTCTGCTCTCACCATTAAAGGAACTAGGATTAATGCAGTATTTGATAGCAGTAACAGAACAGACAGCAATTAGAGAATATATGCAAGTATTTACTGGGATCAAAGTTGCTGGGATCAAACTGGAATCAAGTTCCCAATTTCTTTCAGAATCATTCAAATGAAAAGAAATTAGCATTCAGTATGGGTTCAGAAAATTGCCCAGAATGGGCAGCTTCATTACCTTTTTCTTCCACAGTACTTTTAGGAGGTGTATGCTTTACATCAATTTCTTTGGACACTTCTGCTGTATCACCTGAAATAACTTCCTAAATTATTTTGAAACAAGGAAAAGAGCGTCTTACTACAAATTAAAGATCATTGTCAGTTACTTACGCTAAAAAGAACAACCACCACACCCCGATATACGAGTAGTTATTTTATTCCTCAAGATTTTCTAATGTCTCTTAAAAACTTTCATAGAATCATCATAGAATCATAGAATGGTTTAGGTTGGAAAGGACCTTGAAGATCATCGAGTTCCAACCCCCCTGCCATAGGCAGGGACACCTCCCACTAGACCAGGTTGCCCAAGGCCACGTCCAGCCTGGCCTTGAACACCTCCAGGGATGGGGACTCAACAACCTCTCTGGGCAACCTGTTCCAGTGCCTCACCACCCTCAAAGTGAAAAACTTCTTCCTAAAACTTCTTCCTTTGACGCTGAGAAGCTTCATCAAAATCAATGGGTGAGATAGGCCCAAATATTTCGCATGTACTCTTAAAAGGAATAGCTATTTTGTCCTGAATTCCTGTTTTGACTTAGAATGGATCAGCGCAAACCCAGAACTCAGGTAAAGTCCGATACCCTCTTGCAGATCTCAGTATGATCACGAAGATGCTGATCTGACTGGACAGCTGGGCGCCATGTGATCCCAAGCTCCTAACTATTCTGCAAATTGGTCCACCACACCTCAAAGGGATTCAGATGCTGTGCACAACACAGACCCCTGCCTTTTAATTTTTTTTTTTAAATTGTCTCCCCCTTGAAAAGTGAATATCATTCTATAGTCAGTTATTTTGTATTCAAGACAACGCAAAAATAGTTTACAGTTAATAATGAAAATACCTCCCAAAATAAGCTGCCACAGAAATAAAAACTGAAGACTTCCATCTTATTTACATTACAATTGCAGAACATTAAAAGAATGTGCTTGAAAATACCTTGATGTTATCAGGTTTCATTTTGGAATGCTGACTTTGTTCATCATCTTTTCTCTCATCCTGAGCAATCACCTGGTTGCCTGCAAAACCAAACAACAGTTCAAATGTTAAAAGAGCCTTCTGCATTTGTCAGATTTTGATGCCACTTTTATATCAGCTCACCATGACTGTGATTCAAAAGATTCTGAAAAGCAGCATCTTCTTTACAAAAATATGATCAAAAAGTTATGTTAACTCCTCTTCGAGAAGGGAAGACAAAACAATTAGAAAAAAGAATTCCATTTTATTTGTATGTTATAGGTGGGGTTTGTTTGTTTTTAAAGATAAGCTAAAAACTTGACAGGTACCCCATCAAGAAATAAAACATCAACCTTAACTTCAACTCACCCAGAGACAAAGGAAGCAGTTAATGCTATGTGGGACACTGTAACAAATACAGCATAGCTTCTAATTACTCACTTCATCAAATCAAAATTGTAGCAAGCAGAATAAAGACTGTTATAAAAAATTACATTATCCTGATTTTTTTTTTAATTGTTCTGATGCTGAAAAGACAAAAGCAGTTGAGAGCAGAGCTTGAATAGATATTACATAGTCAGTCTCATAATTATTATGTCAACAAAACATCTAACTTATTTCCAAGTTAACTTTATCTAACTTTAACTTAGAAATGTTTATACCATTCAGTGGACTGACTTCCTTCTCACTTTTTGCTTCTAGACAGATATAAGGTTACACTAAAACTTAGTTCTTTCCAGTCTAACAAAAGGAAGCATCCAGCCTCACAAAGTCTATTGAATGGCTAGATTTTCCTCTGATGATCAGTTTTCCTCTGCTTTATATTTCTTCCCTGTGTTTTATTTAAAAAGGATGAAATTAGAAATTGTTTTGAAGACTAAGCAAAAAGGTTTGTTCGCTTACGATCAAAAAAGCTACTATAATACTCTTCCATGCAGTATTAAATTTGTTACCATGTTTTTATTAAGTGTAGTATTAAAAGTTGTTCTGGGAAGAACGATTGCTTTGGAGTTCTGAATTCCCCACATTCCATTCTTTCCTCCAAAATACCACTTTATGGCCTAATCACAGTAGAACTTTGTTTTACAACAGAAAAGCTTTACACAAATTTGTGTAGTTCTGTATCACTTACATTTTTCTTTATCTGTTGTTCCTGGAGATTTACATTTTATTCCGCTAGATCTCTGTTCTTCAGTTATCTGGGTATCCAAGTTTTCCATCTATACATAAAACACAGAGAAAGATAACTCCTTACCTTCTTTTTTCCATAAAGTTTATAAACACAGAAGGGAGAAAGTTCTCTCTACCTGCTACTTTCAAGTACAACATACATTAAGATGGAAAGTAGCAGTATTACAAAAGCAATTTATTCCTAAAGCCCAAGTAATGCTATTACTACTATAAGACAGCACCGCAAAAGAACTTCTGACTTGTAGTATTTTAAAAATTTCTAAATGATATTTTCAATGAAAAAGGTCTCTGTTTTAATTAAGCACCCTACTACGTGCTTTAAAAGCAGCTTATCATGGCAATTCACACAAAGCATTTTTTGATTTAAAAGGACACTCTCCTACATGCAGAAACAGAAGTATCTCGCTAGTACCAAAAATGCGGCCAACCAGCATTACAATACAGTAATAAATAAATTTACTACTCAAGTTTAAGAACTGACAAACACATTTTTTTAGCTTGTCATCTGTGTTAAATGTCTTGTTTCTGCTCTGTAAAAAACACTTTACATTTGCAACTTTCCCACAGTCATCGCTTTTATAATTATGAGCTCTAAGCTCTTGTGAAATAGCAGTAGACTGCATTAAAAGAACAGGTTTCTAGTTCTGATCAAAAGCCCCAAGAATAATCCCTATTTTTATCCTCTATTCTCAAGGAGGGCAATCAAGCTTCTCTCTTCTGCCAGTTAACAACAGTCTTGAAATAGTCATAGACTGTGGAACAACAATATAAGAAGATTTATTTACTGGCAAATTTGAAAGAATAATTAACATCAACCCACACAGCTGCACAGTCTCAATATACATAG
The DNA here is from genome assembly GCA_008711295.1 of Anarhynchus alexandrinus. Lineage (NCBI taxonomy): Eukaryota > Metazoa > Chordata > Aves > Charadriiformes > Charadriidae > Anarhynchus > Anarhynchus alexandrinus. The sequence goes on from VUYV01000161.1 coordinate 683,447, forward strand.
GCTTCGCATACACAAAAATAATATTTTCCTTTAGAGAATATTTAATGTAAATAGAAGTAAACGCAAGTGAGAAAAAAAAAGCAGCACAGACGTAGAGAGTAAATTTAAAAACCAAGAACTTACATGAAGAGTTTCTCTTTCTAAAGCAATATTCCTCTGCAGCAAATCTATTAAAAAAATAATTAGAAAAATAATCAGGAAGGCAAAGCAAGAGCAAAATATCACAGTATCCTCTACTTCACCTCTCTGAAAGGATTCCAAAGTACCTGAAACCATATAAAACTTACTTTCAACGTTGGAAATAAGAGGCATCCAATCTCCTCTTTAACAAAACCATAAAGAATATGGATTTCTAAAGAACAGGATAACCGAGAATCGTTTTATGGCTAAAATACAGGCAATCATGGGGCTGTCACCTTTGAAATATTCGACATTTCAAATATAGTTCTGGTATTCGAATGAATCAGAATTTTATCCATCATAACCTTAGATGCTGGATCATGGGGTGAAATAAAATAAGATGAAAACTATGCTGTAACATTATGCTTCCATAAAACTAAAGTTTGCATAATTGTACTAGTGAGACCTGTGGCTGATACAGTGCACATATGAAAATTGCCCAATTGCTAGGCTCTACTGTACTCTAACTTTGCCTCTGATAAACCAGAGCCTTAGCCTTTCGTATCACAACAATGTGCAAAATAATTATGAATTATGGGAGCTGAGTGCTCTGCACTTTTGAAAAAAATCCGTAACTTTCAAAGCCATTTCATATAGATACATAAAAAGAATCATAAAGAAGCTGCTCCATCAAGCATTCTACAAACCCCTTAAGTCTGATTCATAACGGCAATGAATTAATATTTTAATTAAAAAAAAAGCACTGCTAAACAGTCCAACTGGTTTTCCTTTCAGCTAAAACAAGAACATAAACTTATGATCCAACAAACCCACTTTATTCTACATCAAATTTTATATAATTTGTACCTCATTTCTTAAATATACATGTTTTAGCAACAATTGTTCCACAGCTATACTCTTTAGTTGCACAACATCTTTCAATTTTTAAAGCAGTGTCAAACGAAGAGCTAGATCCTACCCACTCAAACAGCAATGATTTGTTTACATTCCAAGGAATCTTGGACTACTAAACTACTGTGTCTGCTGTTCATACTCATGACAGGACACACATTTGTCTTTTAAACAACTTCCTTTTACGTACGTTGAGCTATATGTATATATGCATGTATATATATATAAAGAGAGATTATTGTGTGGTGGGGGAGAAAAAGAAAAAACCCCTCTACCAAGAGCTTCAAAGCATTATTCTTCAGTGTGTGTCATATCCAACATGATTTACACAACAAATGGATTTTTGTTAAACATTTTACATGGAACAAGATTATCACATCTAGTTCAATCTGCACATTTTAAATTTTAAGTACTGTCTGTCTGGATGACTGAGTGATGCGAAGTGGCACAGTTTTTCAGGCACTTCAAAGAAACCTCACAGTAAAGAAAAACTGGTTACAGTTTTGGATCTGCTGTCCTGAAGACCACATTCTTCTAACCCATTCTTAGGATTTATATTTTCTTTCTTTCTTGAGAGCAGAGCATGTCTCTTATCACTTAGATAAATACACACCAACATTAAACGAGGTATGTGAATTTGACCTAACCCAAGAATAAAAAGGAATCCGATGCTCATATCTCACCTTCTAGCTTTGTCTTCTATTTGGTAAACAGCTATTTTGGTATGCATGTCTAAAAATTTGCAAGTGAGCATTATGGTGTGTCCTTTCATAGCATTTAGGCTTTCAGCTGCAACTTTTCATAAGAGAAAATGCATCTTTAACCTCTTTGGACTCTATATACAGCAGCATCACTGGTACCTCTGCAATTCACTTTAGCTTTGCTTGTTACTCCATTAACTCGGGATTTACTCTCATCTGGTAGTGTTGTAAACATCTTTGTAATCCATCTGGAGCACAAAATCCATCAAGATGGGAACAAAGTAGGGGTTTGTTTCTGCTTTAATAGGAAAGCCAAACAATTGCAACACATTTTAAAATAACGTGCTTTTGGGAAACAGGGATTTATTTGTTTTTTCTTCCATTTAAGATGAATTTAATACATGGAAAAGGAATTACTGAGCACGGATCCAGGTTGACTAACTGAGATTTCTAGCTAGGTGATTACCTACTTATAAGTGCTCTTCAAATTTCAGTAGATAGCTGGAAATATTTTAATCTTCTGGAGAGCAAAAAATAAACAAAAAATTATTAAAAAAAAAATCTTTCTGTGAAGCCTCTGTGATTTTAAGTCATACACTATTTACTGTTGTCATATCCTCAAAGGGCCTGCCACAATACCCGAAACAAGGATGTTTTAAGTTTAGAAGGAAGAAAGCCATTCTTTGGTGAAGTTTCCACATCTTTCCCAAGCAAATATTTTTCTGGATTTATTGATTTTAAACAGAATGTTAGTAGTCTACTACTTTGAAATTCTAAATGCTTTCCACTTTTCTTTCAGCATATCGTATTGGAAGAGGCTGACTCTCCCCCCACCCCCCCACCCCTTTCCCACAGACCAAATGCAAAGCCACATGAGCTCCTAGAAACTTTTCAAGATTTCTGCAGGCTCTGCTTCAATCTCTCTACACATATCAAATCTACACCCCCACCCCTGTCATAAGTAATAGTCAAATCAGTATGAAAAAGTAAATGGCTATCAGTATAAAAGTCACCTTTTTGAAACTCTTTAGTATGAAGATCCACATATCCCTCTTCACTTCTTGGACTTTCAGGCTGTTGTGGCTAAACACAAAATCAAAGGAAACAAAAATATCGCAGACATCCAGAACAAGTATGTCTCAGTCCCCTCCCTCATGTCATGATGAACGTTGTCTTATCATGATCTATAAAAGTCTTCAAACATTTTCTTAAGACATTAGTAGAAATATTAATAAGGAACAATGGCAGAGCTTAGTCACATTAGTGTTGAAGAGTACAGTGCCATAACCTTGACTTTACGAGTTAACACTGGTACCAGAGTTCAGTTTAACAAGTGGATCTCAAGAGAAATCTCATGAGATCAAGGTGCATTGACTACTCCGAGTTCCAAATTTGAGCAATATTCTAGAAATGTTCACAAATATATATAAAAAAAGTGTATCTGCAATATTTAACAAGGTACATTGAACTCTCTTCAACTCCTGTGTTTCGTTTTTTAAATTCAAGTTGTGGATCAGCTATATGTTACTGAGGCATAGATAAGTACGCTTAGCTCCATATAGCATTACGTCAGATCCGAACATTGTAAACTCGGATCCAGTGCTGTGCGAACACGGTTATACTGACTCTAGGACCATCTTATGCTGGCAAAGAGTACCACTGTTTGCAGGTGGAACTCAACTCAAATCAATAAATCCCACTAGACTGAAGTTTACTTGCATTTTCATGAAGTGCATCCCAGGCATCAAAACCACGGTTGAGAAATACTCAACCCTGGAGCTGAAGCCAGTAACCCTGTGCAGATCCACCCTTTCAAGAATGCTTTGGAGTCTCTGAACCATGTTATCCCTCAAAATGCTTATTATCAGAATTTGGCAAGATATGAATACGTGGATCCAGTCCTGCATCTGAACGAAGTATTAACCCATCTGGAATCCTGGCTAGTATGGACCACAGCACAGATACACAAACAGACAGGCTCAACTTTGGTCTTACACAAGCTGTAAGTGACCATGAGCCCCAATACCATGGATTATCCAGGATGCCCTACTCTTCTGTTACAGCAGGTAACAGGCTGCAGTTATCGCAGTACCGAACAGCAGCAAGTGTTCCTCAAACACAGAGGCTGGGCAAGTCTGAAGACCGGCATGGAAGTGATAGAATGAAATGAACATCAACGTATGTTCACAATTTCAAAACACTAACAATTGCCAACTGTAAGTGCTAAGGCACATATGACTATTTTACAAGTACTATCACAAGCAACATGCATACAGTACGACCAATTCTAAAAAAAACACACCTGGGTGTTATGGTCATGGGAGGAACACGGCTGGGGGGCGGGAGGGGAGGGGAAGGAATTGGTTCTACCACAGAATAACACAGACAGCCCACAATTTAAATGCCAGCTGCTTCAAAAAGCACAGCCGAATCATCTGAAAAATGAGCCTTTGAAAGTTTTGAAGTTCACATGCCATTTTTGCTGCACAAAAATCAGAAGGTATAGTAAGAAACCCTAGCAAGATGTATAATTATACAAGAAATAGAATAGTCAAAATTTTCAAAATATCATAAATACCTCTTCAGTTCTCAAGTTAGTTTCAAATTCTAGTTCTTCTGCCAACTTTGGTAAAGCTGCATTATTGCCTAATGAAATACAAATATGTTAAAATTATTAGATTACATTATGCTGTATTTATGTCATGCTACAGTAAGATGCTATTTCTCAGTACTACCTCATGAACACAGCACAGGAATTTAATCCCTTCCTGTAGGCAATGGAAACAATAGCAAGTCTGTCTGCAGCAAACCAGCTCAAGAAAATAGCTTGGCATCTGCAAGAACACAAGTACTTCTATGCTATATGGGCTATCGGGATTTACCATAGCTTATTTACAAATTCTGACTTTGGCTTTTTTTTCTTGCTTCTCCTTTAAAAAATAACAACAGATTTTCAGACCAAATTCCAAACAGCAAATTACCTCTGTATTATTTAATGCAGAGTGAAGAGATAATACTAGGGAAAATATTTTTCTTTAAGTGACAATAAGATCTAAATCTGTAAGTTCTAAAACTGTAACCACTGAAATTATCCAACTTCCATACAGACTGAAAACTCAGTAGCTCCTGTTAGTGTCAATATCATTTCAGGAAATCTCAAAACCCCACTCATTTTACTCCTCACAGGAACAGCTGTGTGCTTGTAACATCTGAAAAACAGGCCATGCAGGTAGCATCTTCATCTTACTTCTACAGCCTTTTTGAGCATCTATTTCAAAAGCCTGTTTATACAGCTTTTCCTAAACAAAAAGAAATAGTTATAACATGGTAATTCATCAATGATGCATGCGAAGTAGTTAAATTGTGGTTGCGGTCCACAAAATAAGACTACCATTACCACTGGTACTTACAGAGGCTACATCAATGGACAACAAGGATTGAGCAAAGCACCAAGACAGATACCCTAAGTGTGGCAGTTTACATTTTCACAGCTCATGTTTGCCTCTGTTCTATAAATACTGAATCTTTATATAAGTAGATAGTTATATAGTTTATATAGTATTTACATAACTAGATCAGCATCTTTCCTTGACAAATTCCTAAGATCCCAAAATCTGCAGAGTGAGCTTTCTCACCCCAAATACCAATAAAACTAGACAATAAAGCCAAGCTTTGAGAAACTGGACCTAAACTCACATTTTAAAATGTTAGTGTATTTTTTGAAATAATAGCCAAGACAGACATGAGAAGGAAAAGGTTTTAAAAGTACTTGATCAGCATCATTCATTCCACTTGCTTTGGTATAAAGAATGATAAGCAGAGTTCTCTACTGTTTTTCTACAGTTTAATTTTTCCAAAATTTATAATGAAGTCATAATCTTGACTTCATTATGCCATCTACAGAATTTATTAATTTTCATAAACTTGGTGCTTCAACTACTCTGGACAGTCAAAGAGGAGAAAGGCTGAAAATAGCAGGATGTTCATTACATGGTATTTTAGGAACCAGCAACCATGCAAGTTCACTTCAAATGTTAATTTCCAGAAAATGCATCTGGAAATAAAATATGATATCCTTAACGTCACATACTATCGTAAGTTAAGTTTCTATTTAAAATAGATACCTATCATCTCTGCTCACTTAAAATACTAATTTATTTAGGATGAGTGACTGATTCCTTTGTAACACAACGGAGGACCATTTCAAGCATTTCAAAGCACCTGGATGAAAAGAAGGTTATCAGAAGTAGTCAACATGGATTCACTAAGGGGAAGTCGTGTCTGACTAATCTGATAGCATTCTATGAGGAAGTGACTAGATGGGTGGATGAGGGGAGGGCAGTGGATGTTGTATACCTTGACTTTGGCAAGGCTTTCAACACTGTCTCCCACATCATCCTCACAGGCAAGCTTAGGAAGTGTGGGCTAGATGAATGGACAGTGGGGTGGATTGAGAACTGGCTAACAGATAGAGCTCAGACGATGGTGGTTAGTGGTGCGGAGTCTAGCTGGCGGTCAGTAACAAGTGGTGTCCCTAAAGGGTCAGTACTGGGTCCAGTCCTGTTCAATATATTCATCAATGATCTGGATGAAGGGATAGAGTGTACCATGAGCAAGTTTGCTGAATGACACTAAACTGGGAGGAGTGGCTGACACGCCAGAAGGCTGTGCTGCTTTACAGCATGACCTGGACAGGCTGGAGAGTTGGGCGGAGAGAAACCTTATGAAATTCAACAAGGGTAAGTGTAGGGTACTGCATCTGGGGAGGAATAACCCCATGCATCAGTACAGGTTGGGGACTGACCTCCTGGAGAGCAGCTCTGTGGAAAGGGACCTGGGAGTCCTGGTGGACAACAGGATGACCATGAGCCATCAGTGTGCCCTGGTGGCCAAGAAGGCCAATGGCATCCTGGGGTGCATCAAGAAGAGTGTGGCCAGCAGGTCGAGGGAGGTCATCCTCCCCCTCTGCTCTGCCCCGGTGAGGCTGCATCTAGAGTACTGCGTCCAGTTCTGGGCTCCCCAGTTCAAGGACAGAGATCTGCTGGAAAGGGTCCAGCAAAGGGCTACGAAGATGATTAGGGGATTAGAACATCTCTCATATGAGGAAAGGCTTAGAGACTTGGGTCTCTTTAGTCTAGAGAAAAGAAGATTGAGGGGGGATCTTATTAATGCTTATAGATACTTAAAAGGAGAATGCCAGAGGGATGAGAGCAGTCTTTTTTCAGTGGTGCCCATTGATAGGACGAGGGGTAATGGGCACAAGCTTGAACATGGGAAGTTCCATCTTAACATGAGGAGGAACTTCTTTACCTTGAGGGTAGTGGAGCACTAGAACAGGCTGCCCAGAGAGGTTGTGGGGTCTCCCACTCTGGAGACATTCAAAACCCGCCTGGACGCTGTCCTGTGCAACCTGTTGTAGGTGACCCTGCTCTGGTGGGGGGGTTGGACTAGATGATCTTCAGAGGTCCCTTCCAACCCTGACTATTCTCTGATTCTGTGAAGTGTATTAACAACACAGAATTCAGCCTAAGAGAACAAATATGAGTATGACCATTAAATAACCACCCACAGAAAATCTGCAGTTAAGGATGGCCACTCTTAACTTCAAAATTACTAAGAAGTTACCTTCTTAAAACGTTAAGCATATGTCTAAATGAAATCCATCCTCTTTCCTATAAAAGCATTTTTGAATTTCAAAACACGTTAATAACAAAACCCATCTGTAGCTCCATGATAATTAGTCCTTGCAAACCACTTCATATATAGGCTTACAATTTTAAGTCAATGTATTTTAATAACTCTTCTGCACTCTAATAACATTTAATTATTTTCCAACATACCTCAGATAATTGTGTTCCGTCAATCCTATGCTTCCAGAATCACATGCTTATTTAAATATTTATCACCAATTCTTAAATATATTACTAATAGTTATTTTGCAACCAACAAAGCAATCAGGTATATTTGAACAGTGTAAGTTATTTCTAATTATAATACTAGTAAAATGCATCTATTTATGACAGCTCATAAACTGAGTAGTTAAAAAAAGAAAAAAAGAAATCCTCACCTGAATTAAAGGTTGCATTACTTTTTTGAAAAGTAACTTCAATTCCAATATCATCCATTTTGACCAAGTTTGTTTTGTCATCACTGCCGTATAGCTCTTCTACATGCAATGCAGGGAAGTCACTTTTTTCCCCTAATTCTGCTTCTATTGTCACTTCACCATGGTTGGTATTTACAGTCACTTCACTTGCAGAAACTAAGGAAAGAGCCTGGGCCCTAGGCAGGGGAGTCCTGATTTCAGAAAAGTCACTTTCTAAAAGCAAGTTTGAATTAAATTTATAGTTTACATTCCTTAGAGTTTCACTTTCTACTGCTGCTTCTGAAATCACACAAGACAGTTCTGATGTAACATCCTCATGCAAAACCTCTTCAGCTTGCTCATCCTCCTCACTTGCCTCTGAGGAAGGACTTGGACTTACAGCAGTCTCCGTACTAATCTCCACACAAATGGCTTCATCTACACTCATGAGGTTCATTGAGTTTTCATCTGTTTCTGTGATTTCACTGTCTACTGTGGTCTGAGATGCTGCTGATTCTCCCCTCACACCACTCTCATGGGTCTCATTCTCTCTATCAATGACAAGCAAAGAATTACTGCTTTTTTCTGGGCCTGTAGTCGATAAGATGCATTCAATCTGGTTTGCAGTATTAAAAATTTCCTCACTTTTGTCTTTTACTTCTGTACTCTCAGCAGCAAGTTGACTTTCTTCTATGACTGTAAAGGTAAAGAGACTATCACATTCTTCCATTGTGCTCAGAGTGATCACTGCCCCCTCCTCCTTATCTCCTATACTTGAAGCAGCGTGTTGGTCTTCGCTGTTGGTGGCAACCCTCAGCACAGGAGCTCCACATTCTCCCACAAAAATCACAGAACCTTTGCTTTTTGCATCTGCATTGAAAGCAGCTAGTCCAAACTGTTCATCTACAGTTGCAGTAGTCTCCACAATCTTACATTCCTCTGCTGCATTTGGAGAGATAACAGCATCTTCATCTCCTTCTGCTACAATAAGCTGACCTTCAGCTTGTGGTGCCGCACTGATCAGGACTATCTCACATTCTTCTGTCATGCTTGTAGTGATCATAGCAGCTTCATATCTTCCTTCTGTTTCTGAAGCAGTGAGTTTGTTTTCATCTTGCATAGCTACACTAGATATAGGAGCTTCAAAACATTCTGCTGTACTTGTAGAGATCATAACTGTTTCATTTTTTGACTCTGTGTCTGACACATGTTGAATCGCCTCTTCTGTGACTTCACCTGACATTAGGATTACTTGTTCTTCCACGACACTTGTGGAAATCATAGCACACTCATCTTTTTCTTCTTTACCACTAGCAGTTGGGTGACTTTCATCATCGTTATCATCTCCTCCTGCACTGGATTCACTAGGCATGGGAACCTCATATACTTCCATATCTATAGAAACCATAGCACTCTCATTTATTTCTTCCGTTTTCACTGAGGGAAGCTGACCATCATATTCAATAGCTGCGCTTGACATAGGAGCCTCAAATTCTTCTGCAATACTGGTGGAAATCATAGTGCACTCATCTTTCTCCTGCTTACCGTTAAAAGTATGCACGCAATCTTTAAACTCTGTAGCTGTACTGGGCATAGGCACCTCTGTGTCTTCAGTGTCTATTAAGATCATAGAGCTTTCCCCGCTTTCATTTGCTCTTGCAACAGCAAGTGGACCTTCCTCGGCATCCATGGCTGAATGTAAGGGAGCATCACTTTCTTCAACTGTACTGGTAGAGATGATATCACCTTTTACTTTTTCTTCTCTGTCAGCAGGAATGAGAGAATTCTCATCTTCTGTTGGAACCGCACTACTTATAGAGGCATCAAGTTCTCTGCTGCCAAAGGAAGTCATGGCATTCTCATGATCGTCTTCAGTGTCAGACTGACCCTTATCTTGCACTGCCATAGCACTAGTCATGGGACCCTCACACTCCTCAGCATCTAGGGGAATCAAGGTACCTTCCTGCTTTCCTATATGCACAGTCAAGGCACCCTCATCTGCAGCACTTGCACTGGTTACACTGCTTTCAACAATCCCTTTAGCATTTTTGCAGTTTGTGCCACAGTTAGCTTCTTTCTCTGCACTCGTCATGCTGTCAACTGTAAGCTTATTTATATTTGTGCCAGCCACTCCTGACTCAGCTTCCATTTGTTCAGCAACTATGCAGATAATGGAACTTTCACCTTCTTCTGCACCTATACAAATCAGTGCATTTTCACTTTCCATTCCTGTACAAGTAGAAGCATGCTCATTTTCTTCATTTCCTCTTCCCGTACTGGTCACAATGCCCTCACCTTCTTCATCCTCTTCTTTTGAGCCTGTACTAGTCACAAAACCTTCATCATCACACAGACCTACACTGACCGTAGTGATACTGGCTTCTTCCTTTGCCCTTGTACTGTGCATTAGACTTTCACATTTTTCAGCTTCCAAACAAACTGCAAACCCCTCATTGCTGTCTTCTAGCCCTGTGCACACTACTGAAATTTCAGCATCTTCTTCTGGAGTTATGCCTGTGCTGGTCACTGCACTTTCACCATTTACAGTATCCTCAGATTTGTCGCCACTAGTTCCAGTTGTGGCACTGTTGTTTGTGACCATTGCAATACACGCACCAGTTACACTGCTTTCTCCTTGGGCATCTGTACCAGTCACTGAGCAGATGATGAAGTTATGACCTCTTTCTTCTGCACCTGTGCAAGTCACAGTACCTTCGTGTTCTTTTACTTGGCCAGCTCTCACACTGCCCCTAAATTCACCTGAACTGTCACCACTTGTTGACCCTTCACCTGTTTCTGTCCCTGCACTAGTTACAGCACCATCACTCTCCACTTCACCTAAGCAGGACACAGAACTTTCAAATTTGCCTGTATCTACACAAGTAGAGGTCTTTCGCTTTTCTTCAGAGCCTGCACTAGTCACAGCATCATCTTTTTCTTCTGCCCCAGCACTATTCACACTGTCTTCAATTTCTACTCCACTTGCATTGACTGAATCTTTACCACTTTCTTCTGCATCAACCATGGTACAGTCACCATTTTCTTCTCCTTCTGTACTTGTTAGGAAGCTTTCACTTTCTGCTAATCCTTCAGTGACAACACTGCCACCACCTTCTTCAGCTGCTGCAACAGTACACTCACCAATATCTGCTCCTGTGACGAAACTGCCGCTCTCACTACTTTTTACCCATACGCCTGTTGTGAAACCTTCATCAGCTTCTATGCTTGTGCAGATTAACGTCACCTCGCTTTCTTCTTCTGAGCAAGTAGTTGTAGCATCACTGTCCTTTTCAGAATGTGATGCACCCTCAGCTCTTTCTTCTCCTGTACTGGTGGCCATTACAGTGCTCTCAATGATCTTTTCTGTGCTAGTTCCTATCACAGTAGCTGGAGTTGTTTGTAGGCTGCTGTAAAACAAACTACTTCCTGCACTGGTACCTACTGCATTGCTTTCATTCTTATCTTCCATGCCAATCATGCTATTCCCTTCTTGCCCACTGGCTATACCAGAACCTTTGACTGTTTCCTCAGGAACTCTTTCAGGCACTAACACAGAGGAAGATTGTATCATATCATCAGTACCATGCACCTCCTGCTTTTCCACATTATCCATCATTGTGCTTCTTTCTGCCTTTGTGGAAGAATCTGTATTCAAGCACTCTCTTTCTTTTCTTTTTAGGAGAAGTTCTTTTGTTGTTACATCTCCACAATCTTCAGTTATGTCAGTCATCAAGTTTTCCTTTTTTATTTTCAACTCGCTTCCCTGAGTGCTTTCTGACTTTGCTGCTTCATCATAATCTTTTTGACTAGGTAACCCAGCTGTACTGTCTTCCATTGCTTGTTCATCAGGCTGGGGCACCTTGTTATCTTTTTCTATACTGTTTGTTGCAGTGGTGTTGTCACCATCATCTTTCATGACAGAACTTGGCACAGCACTATCTTGTTCCATGTATACAACCTGTGCTGCATTATTCCTCAAAATAAAAGTATCTTCAAATAAAGAAGTCCCATCTGAATTATGGCATTCTTTAGACATACTACCCATGGAATCCGTAAAATCTGAGATATCCATATCCATGGACTTTGCATCAGCAGCATCTTCTCTGGAAGAATTAATCGCTAAAGGAACATCATCTGAATTAGAATTTATCACAGTTTTAAAATTCTTTGGTCTTCTGGTATCTTCTGAAGTTTGATCCTTACTGGGAACATTCAGTAAGATTCTACCACTTGTTTCATACATAATGCCCATTTTATGAGTCCCTTGTTTATCGGGTCCTTGATCCATGGAAGCTTGTTTGGACAAAGAGTCTAAGGCACCAACTTGTCTATTAGGGATATCTTCTTCTTTAACAGCTTTTTCAGCTGCAGGCAGAAACTGCAGTTCACAAGCTTCAGGATCTGCCAAGCTGTGTTTTAATTCCTTACGTGACAGAGAGAGAGATATTTTTTCTTTTGCTGCATACTGGGCATCTGTGGCTTTGAGTGAGTTTTGAATGTTTTTTCTTTCAATGTTAGATGCTTCCTGTACTTTTGTTTTTTCCAAATCAACTTCCATCAGCTCTTCCTCGTGACCAGAATGCAAGTCATCATTATTCATACTTGACTTTTGAGGGGCTGGAGCATGGCTGCTTTCAGTTGTGCTAGCCAATTGCTTTTCCTCTCCAAGTAAATCATGGTTTGATATACTGCCTTTTCTATTTTCACAGGATATCTTCTTACTTTGTTTTTTATCCATTGCCACTGTGACGCTCAATACTTTTTCATGCCCAGTATCCATTTCTTTAATATCTTTATCTTCCGATTTGGTACTCTCTTCCTTCTTCTTTATTTCCTTGTTGCTGTGCTTTAAATTTCTGCTTTTGTGACTTTCAGCAGAGAACCTTCTTTCTAGTTTGGAATTGCTTAAATCTTTATCACCTCTATATTTCTCTTTTACAGATCCTCTTTCTCCAGAATGTAACTTAACTCTGTGACTAAAGTCTTTGTGTGATCCCTGAGTTGACTGCGTGCCACTTACAAGTTCAGCCTCAGCACCACTCTCCTCAAAACCTTTGTCTTCATGCTTGGATTTGCGTTGCTTGTCTGAATCACTCTCTTCCATGCTCTTATCTTTGTCTAGTTTCTGACCAGTCTCTTGCTTTGTTAAATTTTCCTGTAATTCTGTTTCAGATGGTTTGAATTGTTTGCTATGACTCTTTGACTTGGACTTTAACAAAATCTTGTCCTCTACAAGGCTCTTAGATCTTCGTCTATCTTTATGAACACCATCTTCTTGTTTCAAATTACAATCAGAGTTAGTTGATTCTATTTCATGTTTATCTTCTGAGTAGCTTTCACTCCTTCTGTGTGATGCAGAAGCAAGTTGCTTTGAGGCACTTAGGGAATCCTTTTGTGGCCTAGAATCACTCAGGGACCTTTTGGACTTGTATTCTGCTCTTGATTTTTCTGTTGAGAGATGTCTGTCTTTTTTGTTTTCCTTACGCAGCAATTCTTCAGCTTTTAAGGTTGATTCAGAAATACTTTTTCCCTCTTTTCCTGTTACTGATATTTTCCGTTCACTTCGATGTTTACTTTTTCTTTCAGATTTGTCATCTGAGGAAACCTTTATTTGCTGATTATGTTTCTGACCACCATCCTCTCCTTTCAAACTTCTCTCAAATGAATGGGGTTCCACATCTTCACTTGATTTGTGAATACCGTCTCCTTTATGTTTGTGCTTTAACGAAAGTTTATCTTCTAAAGCAGTTCTTTCCTTTTCATTTTTATCTCTGTAAGACTTGGCTTCTTTTTTGGCAGCATTTCTCATATGTTGAACTTCTGTGTCACTATCTCTTCTGGGGTGTTTTTCATTTTTAAACAAGGATTTCTGCTTCTGTAGTTCTTCAGTATTGACTTCTGCTCTATCCAGTTGTCTTTTTGGATCCCTTGTTTCACTGTCCTGCTGGGCTCCTTCAGCCTGAAAAGAGGTGGAGGTTTTTCTTTTATGTTCTTTTTCTGCTTTAGAATCACTTTTGCTTTCCTCGGTTGAATGCACTGATTCTGAAAGTCTTCTAAGCTGTTTAGAGATTTCACTTTTCCCATGATTATGCTTCAATTCTTTGGAAGAATTTTTTTCACAGGTCTATAAAACAAAGTGTTTATATATATAAGCAAATGTTACACAGCTCCTTCACTACGTGACCGAACAGAATTGTTAAGGGCAAACTCTCCATAAAAATACACCAGAGAACACTTGACACTGTAATAAAAATTCACTTAAAATATAGTCAGTACGAAAATGAAATTTGCCATTTTCATTTCAACTATCTGCCATTGTGGGAAAATCCAAAGCAACGGAAGTTAACCTTAAGCCGTTTGTTTGAACTTGAGTATCTTTTCTTTATAAGGGATTTTTCTTTCTCAAATGATTTACATGAATTTTTAAAAGGACAATCACAATTTCAAATACTCCATAAATTATTTTAAACAGCCATTATGCTGTCTGTTTAAATAAAAACCAACAAAAAACAAACTTCACAAAATATAAATCTAGACTTCCATTTGAACTTCCAACTATCACTTTTTTTTTTTTTTGCTAGTAATACGTTAGTAAAAACTCTCACCGTAAAAATTCTCTTTCCTTTACCATTTGGACTACATTCAGTTTTCATTTAACTTCCCAGTGAGAAGTTTAAATAGATCAAGCTCCTAAAGTCTTTGCACATAAGACATACTTTGCTCTTTTTTAAAACTCAACATGCTTCACAGAATAGGGCTTAAATTATATCTTGTGTTCTACTACAACATGCATCGGCACCGAATACATAGACTGTATATTCTAGTGGCTAGTGGAATTCAGAAAACATTACTACACCAATGTCAGATCACTAACCCAACTGAACTAGCAGGAAAAAACTAATTCATAAGAACGAATGCAGTATTATGCAGTTTGGTACGGACACGTGAACAAGTACTATTACAATTAAAAAGGAAGATCATCAGGTTTATATTTGAGAGACACATACCTCATTTGTCTTTTGCATTTCTTTAGTATCTTCTTCAGATGGCTCATACTTCTTTTTGCATCCATCTTCAGCATGCCTGAAACAGGTATTTGGACAATTAAAAAAAGGAAAAATCAGTATCAGTATCTAACATTAGTCTGTAAACTTTCTGCTTTTAAAGCTGAAGGAGAGAGAGAAATGCACATTAAAAATACTGAAATAGAACATGGTTACGCTACTTTTGACTAGCCGATTTGTCCAAGCTTTTTTTCTCTTGGAAAGTTTCATGTGCCAACTTCACAGGTGTCCTGTGGACATCAGTGCTTTAGAGCAGAGAATATTAGTATGACAGTATTACTACTACAGTTGTCCCTGTAAAATGCATCTGAGATCTCCTTGCCATAGAGAAAAATCTACTCTCCTCTTACTGAAGGGAAGAGAACTTTAAAAATATGGAGTTTATCTTTCAGAAACTTGTCTCATTTAACATACATACCTGTATGTAGACAGATATGTACACGTGTATGTATCTATGTAAAACATCAATTTAAAGACCGAGCTAAGTTGATTGACATATTAAATGCACAAACATCTAAAACCTGTCCATTCTCACGCCTTTATTACCATTCTGTGTGTGAAAAGCCACATAAAGGCTGCTACTGCAGTCTGAGCTGCAGTGTAGTTAAGCACCTATAATTGATTTTCTGCCTGAACTTCATGCTTATTAGTAATAAAATTATGTGAATGTTTTAAGAGGAAATTGTTAAAATGGTTAAGGTAACTGCAAAGAGAAGAGAACCTTTTCAATCTGCAAAAATGAATATTCAAAAACTTAATGCCTTTTGAGCAAATACATTAATACCTTGAATCTCTTTTTCTTTTTCTGCTCAAGGCTACTTTTTTTTCTAAAAATTTCTGTTCTTTAAGCACATCCTTAATGCTGGTACCAGTAGCTTTTGACTCAAGACTTCTTGATGAAGGTTCTTCTAAGTTCAAGCCACTTTTTCCTAAAATAATAGACAAATGCTGAAATAAATAAGCATGTCATTATATTACTGTTTCAGCTATAAACGTGACTGAAAGCAGTACACAGAGTATTAATGTGTAGCGGGGAATACTAGTGTATATAGATATTCATTGTGTTAAAGCAATGTAATGATATATGAAATGATATACAAAAAAGTGAACACATGGAATTTTGTATTAGCAATTTTCATTACACACTTTTCTGTTTCAAAAACCCAACATTTCAACAGTGATGTGAGAAATGACTAGGGACCTGTTACCAATATTTTACTCTAATTTTTTTTTTTTTTCCAGAGAGAAAGCACGCGAGAGGAGTGCGTGGGGGGTAATGTTAGATTCCTCATACCTTTAGCATTTTGATTTCCAGTTTTTAGGGATTTCGTTTTTTCTGCAGCCTTCTGTTTACGTTTTTCTTCAAGCCTCTCTCTGTTAATTTGTCTTCTTAGGAGTCTCTCTTCTTTTTCTTTGGCCTGGAGATATAAAAACAAGGAAAACAATTTACCATTAGGTCAAAGAGTATTCTCTGACTACAAATGTACATCTAAAACCCACCGAAAACAGAACACTGTAGCTTGAGGCAAACTGAAAAATAAATAGTCTTTAGAAATCATTACATGAATTCTAATGGAATCCTCCAATACTTCTGTGAAGTGAAACTATCTTGAGTTCCAAAGAGTTTCATTGCTGCTTAACACTGCGGACTGAGGCTATGAAACCTTCTCAAAGAAAGTATCTTATTTTTTACTTTACTTATATATGTATATATATAATATGTATATATAATATATACATAGTGTATATATATTAGATATATTAAAATATATATATATTTAGCCAAAGGAAGAAGATCTAAAAGCTCTGCTGTTCCCTCTTCTGCGTGCCCATCCTTCTTCCACAGAACATAGTGAATGTGCTTAAACCTCTTCTCCCATTCTCAATGGCTGCAGACATGCTACAAACTACTGATTTCACAGACAGAAATAACTACATTTGTAAAGAGATGATATAATGAAGCAGGCTGCAGTAGTCAACACAAGCCCAAACTACACAAAACCACATTGAAGGCAGGCTGCAAGTAGACATAGGCTAATTTTTCCACCCAAACCATCATTATATACAGTACATCTACTGAAGACCAGGTTTTTCATACATGTAGCAGTTCTTACTTGCCATATCAAATCACTCAGTTGAGAAAAAATCCACCTATTGCTGTGATTCTGCGAAGACACTGCATGTAATTAGTAAATCCTCTGTCAACATCAAAAGACTGTTCATTTTAGAGTGGGGGAAAAAGATGGAAAAGTGTGTCATTGCTTTCACCACCAGAAGCCTTCAAACTATAACCAGCAGAGCACTTCCCTAGACAGCAGATCATGCAATATTGGTGGAAGTCTGAAGAAGGGGCAGTTGTAACACAAGGGGGGAGGGGGAGGGAAGGGAAGGGAGAAAAATGGAGCAAGGACTAACAGAAGACTCCCCTTCACAAACCACCACCAAACCAGTGGAATTTCTGTGCTGAAAAATTCAAGGAGCTAGAATGCAAGCAGTAACAAAATTCACACTTACAATGGACTGACGGCGTTGCTCTACAGTTCGTTCATCATCAGAATCACTGAAATACTTGGAGTACAAGAAAGGCTTGCGAACATAAGCATGACGAACAGGCTTGGCTTTCCCATCATTCAGCTCATTAGCATGAGGCTTTGTCTTACTTTGACTGTTTTTCTCCTCTTCATCTGAAGATAGGTTAGTGAAGCGCAGAGATACATCAATAAATTAGGGCAGTGCTTTCAACGTAACTTTTGAGAAGGCAAAGCTACTCAAAATGTATTAACAATTATTTCTTGTAAAACATAAACCACTAAAAAAATTAAACCTTTACCATTGTAAAACCACTAGATTATGAAAACTTGAAAGGTATCTTCATGTGTTTGTGCACACCATTCAGCCAAAAAACTGCAAGATACAAACTCCAGAATAAACTGGGATACAACAACTGGGCTTCCTCTCTTGCCTGTAATCACGTTACATATCGTATTTACTAGTTAACACCAGATAAGGAGTCAGAATATAATTTCTGCTATGTATTAAATTAAGCTTCTTCCCTAGACCAAAAAAAAATGTACTATATTTGAGAATGTAAAAACTAGGTTGGAAGGGACCTTAAAGATCACCTGGTTCCAACCCCCCTGCTATGAGCAGGGACACCTCCCACTAGACCAGGTTGCTCAAGGCCCCATCCAGCCCGGCCTTAAACACCTCCAGGGACAGAGCTTCCACAGCTCCTCTGGGCAACCTGTTCCAGTGCCTCACCACCCTCAAAGTGAAAAATTTCTTCCTAATATCTAATCTAAATCTACCCTCTTCCAGTTTAAAGCCATTCCCCCTCATCCTATCACTACATGCCCTTGTAAAAAGTCCCTCCCCTGCTTTCCTGTAGGCCCCTTTTAGGCACTGGAAGGCCGCTGTAAGGTCTCCCTGGAGCTTTCTCTTCTCCAGGCTGAACAACCCCAACTCTCTCAGCCTGTCCCCATAGGAGAGGTGCTCCATGTCTCTGATCATCTTCGTGGTCCTCCTCTGGACTTGCTCCAACAGGTGTAATCCATCATGTTTAAAGGCAACACCAATACCAGAGAATATGCAAGCAATTCGGTGCTTCTAAATAATATTCTTAGAGCAGAAAAGATCAGCTCACAGCATACCAGAGACAACTTATTCAGGTAGTAAGGCAGTCTATATTATGAAGTGGAAAGTCTTATTAACTGCGAAAGCCACATATCCGCAGAAATCAGTGTCTGAAGTCTGCTCCAGACAAGAACACAAACAGGTAATCCAGTCGGTGAAAAGATTTGGTGCTTCCAAACTCTTAAAACTATAACCATTCCTGTTTCTTCTACTGTGGCCAGGTAGAATTTGGAAATCCCTGCAATCCTAAAGCTCTAAAACTGACCTGATCTGCAAAGTCAGCTACAACCACTACCTTGGGGTCACAAATAAAGCACTCCAATGTTATGTCAAATTCATGGCAGAAGGGAGGGGAAAAAACCCCATAGGAAAGTGACATATCCATCACCATTAAGTGTTTTTGTCACCTATGAAATACCATTGTACACATAAGATATACAATGTTTAGAATGTATCAAGTATTAAAAAAACATTCAAAGTATCTCCACTACTTGCCTTTTGTAATTGCACAAATACTATTCATTCCACATTCAAATTCTTTCTCATAAATAAGTACAATAAAACATACTGCAAAACCTCAAATTTATGACACGATGCACTCGATGAAAGCATTGTATATTCTTTCTTTCTACTTA
The DNA here is from genome assembly GCA_008711295.1 of Anarhynchus alexandrinus. Classification (NCBI taxonomy): domain Eukaryota; kingdom Metazoa; phylum Chordata; class Aves; order Charadriiformes; family Charadriidae; genus Anarhynchus; species Anarhynchus alexandrinus. The sequence continues at coordinate 702,597 of VUYV01000161.1, forward strand.
ACAATTTAATTATTTTACCATCTGATGTGATCTCCCCCTCTTCAGTACTGTCAGAAATTACAGTCTCCTCTTCACTCTCCTCTTCAAAGGAAGAAAGGTCACTGGTATGGACAGAGCTGACAGTGATGTCACTGAGTACATCCATATCTGAATCTAATGATGTATTTTCTTGCAAAGGAAAAAATAGAAAGAAAGGGCTGTAATGCAGCACACTGTATTTGAGAAACTTTTCTTACCAAAACAGTGATTTTTCCACTGAAAACAAAATTATATTAAGAACAAGAAATAGGAAAAAAAAAATAATAATTTGTTAACACCTTAATGAAATTATCTTAGGCTAACTTTGGTTTACTCAAAACAAAATTCACCCTGAGGTATCACTACAAACTTTAAATGCACACAGGAATCATGGAGAGAACTTGGCAGAATAAGGCAAGACCAATCACACACTTGAGGAATCAAAGCTCATCCAACTTTTAATGTGGGTACCTCAGTTAAGGGAGATGAGCCAAGACCCAACTGTGGCTAGCTAGACAAATTTGCCAGAATAAGCAGAGAACCTACATTCCAAAAATACTTCTGATTTACCTCTTTAATATGCTTAAAAAAAAAGCCCATATCCATATTTTAAGGAAGAGCATTGCCCACACCATACCTTCTTTAGTTTCTTTAGTGCTTTCAGTTGGTTTATGTTTATTGCTATTTTTTTCTGGTACTAACTGTTTCACTGGTTCTGACTCTCTTGCTTGCTTTTCTTCTTTTGACTTCGTAGAATCATCACTTTTCTTTGAATGGTCAGACTTCTTGTCAAGTTTTTCCTTCTTTTCTTTTCTTCTTTCACCTTTTTCAGTGCTGTCTGGTTTCTTGTCACATTTATCTAATAATTTACTCTTTTGATCTTCACTTTCCTGTTGAGTTTCTTTACTTGTAAAAGTCAAATTATTTGTATCCTTTGCTGAATTTTTTATTTCTTCACTTTGGCAGGGAAGCTCGTTTAAATCTTCACACTTTGCAAATGTTTCAGCCCCTTCTCCAGAAAGATCACAAATTGCTTTCTCTCTGTCTGGCAAGTCCTCCGTATTTCTCTCTCTCTCAGTGCTACCATCCACACTCTGCTGAGATGAGAGTCTTTTTGCAACTCTGTCATTGTTCTTGGGATTTGAGTTCTCTGTTGAAGCCCTGGCAGCACTTGCTTCTTGGTTAAGAGAAGTTATTGTTTCCAGAATGGACATTGCATCACTAGCTACATTGCCACTAGGAGCTGTAGCAGAGACACCTTGAAGAGTAAGAAAGAAAATAGTTTTAGTTCATCTTAGTTTCCGTAATTCTGTTCAGACAGAATTTTAAGCAAGTCAAAGGAGAAAGAGTAATTATTTAAAATAAGTAAAATTAACTAAAAGATTTGACTAATTTTGCATCTAGAGATTTTGGTTTGAAAAAAAAGAACAAAACAAGAACAAGAAGTTGCATTCCTGCGGTGATTATCGTCTGATTACTGGAGATTCATTTTATTCTGTGTCATTCTGCTGTTCCTAATACCAGCTAAAAAAAAGCAGGGATTGTCTATGGGAAGGATGTTCTCAACACAATCATTGATCAACTTTACCATCATCCCAAACGGGAGGATGATTCTGGTGAAGCACAATATAGAATACTTTAGCTGAAAGTCTGTATTTCATACCTCTGGTATCTTCATAAATGACATGGAAAATGGACTCAGCATATTGATTCTATAACAACAGGACTATCAGAAACGCCCTGTCACTTTCCCATCTTCTTAGAAGCAATTCTGAAGATGGATGAGAAAGGGTTAACGGGACTAGCACTAAGAACTGCAGCTAGCTTGTTAACCCATGTACTTTAAAGGAAGTGGGCCTCACAGGAAAAGGGCTAGGATTTAAATAAAGGGTCTGGTTACAAATAGATGGACTGCTGTGGAGTCTCTTAGGAAGGGAAAGAATGGACAATTACCTGCAGGAGTGTTTAGAAGTCATACCAGGCAACANCTGTGTTTATAAACAAACTAAAGATTGGCTGATTTACAGCAGAACTTAAGCTCCTGAGAGGACCTTAGCCAGGCAAATTTTATGGCACACAGCAACTGCATTAAGACAGCTGTCTCATAGATAATTTTCTTCTGATCTACCAATGCATAAAAAAAATAGATCATTCTTCTCTTACAGCTATGTCTTATCTGATCCTGTAATACACAGATGGTCAAACCCTGAGACCAGCTTTTTCCCCCTACAGTAAACCGATCCCTTGTAATCTCAAGCAGAAGTGACACAGTGACATGGTGGTACATGGTGATATCTCTCTTGCCTTCTACCTTTATACATACAGTAAGCGACAAATATTATGCTTTGCTGCCTGTAGCTCAGCTTGTTAATAGTGATGCTAACAATTTTGCGCTAGCAGCAAACCTAGTCAGTATTTCCTCTCCTTGTTAAACAAACTTTTGTTAACAAACTGCTCAGAGAAACGGTAGAATACCTTGCACTGTAATAGAAGCATCTGCTTTCTCCTCACTTGGAGCTGTACTGGGGCCTGCCTCCTCTTTGTGATTCAATGTGGCTAAAAATTCATGGACAGCTTTTTCCACCTGAGGTCTGAATGTGTGGTTGATCTTTGGGTCCACAACCTGAGAAATAATTCTGTCAATTCCAGATTCCAACATTCCAGACCTGGAACAAAGTTACATGAATACGTAATAAGAAAATATGCTTTTTCAAGAACATCTTAATGAAATGTGCTCATTTAGATGTGACGTAAACACTCTCGAGAACTCCCAATGAAGCACGAACTTCTTCTGAGCACCACTTCAGGTATGTATTTAGCCAGCTGCCTGTATTTCAACAGCTCTCTCTACACCTTATGAACTCAGAAAAAAAAATACTAGAGAAACAAAGCAATCCAACTACATGGCATTAATGCAACAAACAGCCTGTTATGTCATTACTGGTCACGCCTAGAAATACTAATTGTAAAAGTGACATTTGTGGAAAAAAAAAAAAATTAAGAAGAAACCCGATATTATCAATTCCCATAGCATAAACCAGATGAACTATAGAAGGCATGAGGGACGACTAGTACACCAGTCATCATCAACCTAGAGTTATATTCTGCCCAATACAGCGTGACACCTCTGAGTTCTGCAGCTTTATAGAACACACCTAATCTTCAGTAAAATCAAATAAATGGCAATAGAGACCTTTGTACCCCAGGTTCCCTCTAGACCCTTGTAATCTTTTGTGGAACATATATTGCCCTTTGTTCTCATTGCTTCCTTAAAAAGAACCAAACCCCCGTCCAAACAACAATGGCTCCCCTCCTCCCAAACAAAACAACTCCTCAATACCAGTTATCAATGGCATCACTACATCATAACTAAGTAAACGTGTTCCCAAACCCCTTGTTTGACTCAAATTAATGACCAAACTCATGTTACTTTGAAGAAATTTCCTAACATTTCTTACGACTCTAAGTTTTGAGAAGAAAAACTAGAGGAACACACATGAAATAATGTAACATCAGGTAAGTGTTTGACATCATCTTGATGTAACAGCAGTTCTGAAAAACCTCTCCTCTGTCTAGACAGATTTTTGTTTTGTGAATTTAGCTTCGTACTCCGGAAATCTTAGTCTGTCAAACCTTTTAATTTTCTTTAGTTCAAAACCTCATGATAATAGCAATTTTACTAAAATTTCCCTTAAAAGAAACAGTAAAGGTAGACTTTAGCTAGGGTTTTACATCCCAAGTCAGAAACAAGTTTTCCATCCCTGCATTAGCTTGGATCAGACAAAACAATATTTGCAGTCTAATTCTGATTAATAGTGATGGCAAGTTGCTATCTGAAACAATACCACGTTTTAAAAGCTAAAAA